>QZWS01000157.1:0-20737 GCA_004114245.1 Zoopage sp. CT-All
GAACACCTCCCGAATCACCCGTCAAGGCCCACAGACGGGTGATTCGGGAGGTGTTCTAAGGAGAGGCAATGCAGGAGGCTGGTGCTGCGGTGCCCTGCGAGGCCAAGGACGAGTTGAACCACCGGTCGCTCAACCTCCCGCGGGGCTTTGTACCTCCGAGCACGCAAGAGACACATATGCCAGCGGGGGTCGAGGCCGAAATGGGCACGGACCACCCACGCATCGCCCGTAGACTCTCGCAAGACATGGTTCACCCGATCGAGGCAGGTCACCCAGCTGGTAAGTCTTGAAACACTGACTGTTTCTCGCAAACATGCACTATGTGCATAAACCATCTTCAAAACAGGAACGCATCACATTAATCCACGCTGTATTTCTCGACTGTACTTTGAAATAGCCATTAGCGTCCTGCCTATGACCGCGGCAGCAGGCGATTTCATGGTAGCGCATCGTCCCTCTGACATGGGACCCATTGATGGAAACTTTGTGCATGAACAGGACTCACAGTCAAACGCCCCTCTGTCGTTTTTTAACCAGGACGGGGACACTTCTGCAGACGCGAAGGCGGGCGCGATGGAACCACCAACGAGCCGGAACCCGACTATCCGAGGTCTACAGGAGAGCAACCCGAAACGGAGACGAGCCAGTGTCGCTGTTTGGACGCAGCAGGACCTCATGAAGCTCGCAGAATCGGCCCAATCCAAGGCCACTGTAAATACATCTCATGTTCCAACAACATCTAGCGCCATGGCCACCTCGATGGGTCAAGTCAGTCAACAGGATGAGGAGGCCGGTAAAAAGACACGGGAAAGACGGTCGTCCAGCGTGCTGATGGCCGGAAAAGCAGCTCCCAAACATCGGACAGGGCCTGCGACTTTTCAGGATTTGGAGGAGAGCACAGTTGTTCAGATCTTGAACGCGCTCCCTTTGAGCCACCTCTTGAAGGCCAGACGCGTGTGTAAGGGATGGAACAAGCTTATTATGGAGCACCAGGATGTGCTGTGCAACCTGGACTTTTCTCCTTACAAAAAGATTGTCACTGACGTGGTACTCGGCGACATTTGCAAGTCGATTCTGGCACACAATCCATCGCGGACGACCCGGGTGTCCCTGCGGGACTGTTTCTTGGTGTCGGACAAGGGTTTGACGCTCTTGGCAGCGCACATGCCGGGCGTGCAGGAGCTGGATCTGCATAGTTGCTGGAATGTGACGGACGGTGGTTTCCGTGTATTGGGGCAACACTGCCCCCAGCTTCGGTCGATCGACTTTTCCAACTGCAGGAAACTAGGGGACGAGACCATCTTTGCTCTCTATCCCAAGGATGCGGCCGCTATTGCGAATGCTGGGACAGGACAGTTGGTGGATGCTGTTCTGGGACCGCAGGCAGAGCTGCACCCTCAGCTGGAGGACACAATCGAGACGGAGGACACAACGGACACATCGATGGATGAGGCACAGGTCTTGATGGCACGTCGGCCTTCCATCAACACTGAGGCCGCGTTGGACGAGCAAGAGAATGTGGACAACAAGGAGGCTCTGTCGCCTTTGGTTCCTGATATGGATAACCGCAGTTTCTCTACGGGCATTGCTACTAAGTCTGCAGCCACGGATCTGACCAAGCCCGGCAAGACTGGCAAGCTCGAACTAGCACCTGGTGTGCCGCAAGGATGCCCGTTGCTCTCCCGGTTGAATCTCTCGTATTGCAAGAACCTGACTGACAAGAGCTTTATTCACCTCTGCTTGTATGGCTCGAAGCAGCTGGAGTCGTTGAATCTTCAGCGGTGCACGACCATTACACCCGAGGCCTTTATGTCGCTAGACATTGACAACAAGATGTCTGTGCAAGAGAACATGGTTTTTGACGGAGCAGTATCGGGACAACAACAGCAACAGGCGGTGCATCCAGGATACAACCCTCTGGTGGAGCCCTGCTTCCCGAGACTGAAGGAGCTTGTTCTTTCCGACTGTACGTTCCTGACAGATGCGGCGATTGTGGCTCTGGCGCCCAACATGCCTCGACTGGAGGTGGTGTCGCTCTCGTTCTGCTGTGCACTGACGGACATTGCGGTGGAGGCTCTTTCGGAGAGCTGTTTGTTCATCAAGAAGCTTGACCTGTCGTTCTGTGGGTCAGCCGTGTCGGATGCGAGTCTGTACCAGCTGGCGCGGTTTGATGCGCTTGAGCCGGGACAACACTCGCTGGAGGAGCTGGAGATCCGCGGATGTGTGCGGGTGACAGAGCTCGGGGTGCGCGAGATTGTGAATGGGTGTTTGCACCTGACACGACTGAATATCAGCAGCTGCTCTGGCATTGGAACTGGTGAGCTCAGCCAGCAGGAGAACAGGAAGAATGAGACTGGAGGCGATGTTTCGATGGCCAGTGCACAGGATGCGGTGGCACCTCAGCTGGCCGAGCCGCAGGTGGTGGACGGGGCCGTGCCGAATGATCAGGCGACACTGGCGCAGGACGATGCGATGGATGGGTCGCGCGGGTCGCTGGCAGGGCTGCCCAACTCTGCACAGAGCGGGGAGGTGGCGCGCAAGATGAGTGCGCTCAAGCGCGGCAAGGAATGGGCGCTGGCACAACAACGTCCTGGCCTTCAGATCATCGTCTAAGGTGTCTGAGTGTCGAGGTGTGTAGGCTATTTGTCCCTTTCCATTGTAAATATAAAAAATGCTGCTCGCATGGTCCAACATGCGGCAGCAGTCCACTTATTTTCATTGCCACCATTTTTTTTATAAGCTTTTTTTTTACTCTCTTCTTGACCAACTCTTTCTCTCTTCTCCTCTCATTCATTTCGTCCATCACTCTCAGTCTCTGTCTGTCTCTTGAGCTTGTTCTCGCTCTCCTTCCACCACCCTAACACACACACATAATACACACACGCATTCTTTTGCGCCACCACGCACTCTCACCCGTTTGATTGACATCCTCTTCCGCACCGCGCCTTCGCCCTTGGCATAATTCCGCATTGCTCGCAGCTCTCTCTCTCAGCCCCTTGCAGGTGTCGACAGTCCCTTTTTAGCTTTCACTCGCCTGCAAACTAGCTTCCACCCTCTTTAGCTTCTCTCCTCGTCCACTCTTCTGCTTCTTCTTCTTCGTCTTCTTCCTTCCTCAGTCCTGCTGGTTGCTCTTTGTTGATTGCTCTAGCTATCTCTCTGTCTGCGTGCGGAGAGTGTGTGTGTATGTTTGTGTGCGTGTGTGTCCAGCAATAGCATCAGACGTCCAATGGATCTCAACCACGACAGGTCAGACTCGCTTCTTCATTGCTCTCAGCGCCCCAGCATGGTTCACGGTTCATGGTTCATGGTTTACGGTGCTGACTTGTCATTCTCATTGACGCCATCCCTGTCGGCCACAGTGCAACGGAGCGGTACACCGAGACCCTGAACTCGGCCCTCACCTACTTTAGCTCGCTCGCTCAGTCTTCCTCCGGCTGGAAGCGGCTCTCCTCGGCCACAGTTCGATCAACGAGTACGTACTCTCTCGGCGCTGCCTCTTCTTATTCATATTCCACAGAGGTGCCTGCTATCATCACCATGCGCGCATCCATGACATGTCGTAACCATCGCCCGTGCTTTTTGCTCTTCTTTTGTCTGTTTTCTCGTCTGTGCCCCACGCGCAGGAAGCGGTACGGTGGGATCGCCTGGCACAGGAGGAAAAGGCGCTGGAGCTGGCTCGTCATCAGCCTCGTCCTCACCCAACACAAGTCGGCATGGCCCTTACGATGATCCCATGGCCAGCCTGCTCGGAGGAGCCACTCCCTCGTCCGCAGCCTCGGCCGCCATAGAGTCTCTCTTGCCCGCAATATCCGTCTCCAGAAAGAGCGTGCCCGGAAAGTCAGCAGAGATCGTTCGAGCGAGTATTCTGCTGCCAGGGCTGAACGAGCAGACCGATTTGGAGGATTGGCGAGCTGTGCTGGAATGCACCGGGGCACGCAAGATTTGTAAGAAGGGCTAAGGGGGTCGAGTGCATTATATTTCTGCTGCGTTTTCATTTCGGTGTTGCAGACATGTGTGTCCTCGAGGATAAACAACGTGTCACTTCTCTAACCTAACAGCTTAACATTCGCGAGCCGGTACTCTTTCTCACTCCTATATTTTTCTTTTTTAAAACTCTCCAGGGGATCAGATGGTGGAGAGCTCGACCGTATTGATGACTCTGGACGACTCGACCTGTATCACAAAAACCATTTTCAAGACTACCTGGCCCGCTAGGTGAGAACATAGTGCGCGAGTTGAGATAACGATGATGGAACTCCCATCATCATACGCGAAATGTCACATGTATTCAACTGCACTTTCACGGACACCCCCCATATGCTATGGTGACGACCATGGTTGTCATACAGTTTACTTGACATACTGCTCTCATTCCGCTGGGGGATAAAGTTTTGTGGGGCGGAGTGTTGATGTGGCACCCACGCACTCGGTCCAGGCTACCAAATACTAACATACACACCCCTTGAAACGCCCTCGTGGTCATGTCATGTCATGTCAGCCCTAGAGACGCACTCCTCATCGAGACAACGTTGTTGGACCACAACGCCGTGCTTCATATCGCCACGTCCATCAAACCGTCACACGACGACCCGATTTTCATGCGGCCATCGCCCCCACATGTGCGCGCATACCTGCCGTTGGTAGCCTGGCACATCCAGCTGGTCCCTGCAGACCTTGACGACACCGTTTCGTTCACATCCTTTAATTCACTGGCGGCTACTCAGAACCGGCCTGTCATGCCCCGACATTCGATCCGCGTCAGCTTTTATTATCAGATCGACATGCGAGGCTGGGCCGTCAATTCTTCCGTCTCGATGCAATCCCATGTTCCGTCTTGCATAGCTAACGTATATCGTCTGCTGCGGCGGCAGGGTGTACCACCCCATGTCAGCCGGCACAGTCCTCGGATACAGTTGGACCTGAACGAATATGACCCTGCGACAGGAATATACGAACTACGGTACGATGTTATTCCACTAGATTCTGAAGATCTGCTGGTGGAGCGGAGGACAGTCTCGAGTGCCCTGAAGCAGTTCAGGCTAGGAAACGCCGTGCAGGAGGAGGGGCCAGAATCGTCCAAGGACACTTTGGACTCGTCCAGCATACCTCAGGAGATTGTGCTTTCGGACGACGACGAGACCGAGGAGGTCGATGCCGACAATCCGAACGATGAGATGCAGCACGGTTATGTGGACGTGGAGCTGGATGGCGAAAAATGGGGTGTGGGCAGCGACATTGTTGTCCACATCTTCATGAACGACATTGAGGATGAGGAATTTGTACAGGAACATGTCGAGTGCCTCAAGTATATGGGCCGGGATCGATATATATTGCGGATGAAACACACCGAGATTGGCTCCAACCATGGAGCCATTAACGTCAAGCTGAGGATCGAGCGGATTCCTCAACAAACCTCAGGAGGTGCTAATCTTCTTAGTCACCAGCAACTCCGATCCCAGCGTCAGCAGCAAGAGCACGAGCTCCAACAGCAGCAGAGGCAACAGGAGGAGGGCCACGAAAATCTTTCGAATCCAGACATGACAGGATTGATCCTATCTGTGAACGGACACGAAAAGAATATCATGCCTTTTCATCGATCCTCGATTCAAGGGGCGAAGCGCGTCAGCATGTCTCTCCAGGAGCAGCTTGAGCTCAGCCAGCAGATTGTCCAAGAGGTTGACGATAGCTCTGGCCATTGGCGGTCGGGATCCGATGGACTGGATTCACAAGAGCAGCGGTCAACGGCATCACCACTGTTGCTCATGTCTTCATCAATGCCGACGACGATGCAGAGTCTACATAGAAGCAACCAGAGTATTCTCAGCAACGGCACGAGCACAATGGCGCCAGGGAATACGAATCCGAGCAAGGTCAACAGCAGTTATACGTACTTCAACTCTTTGCTACAGGAACCCGCCAGCTCATGGAAGGCAATCTCAAAGCAACGAGGCGTCCAGATCTCCAAGCTCGAGACTCAGGGTCATACTCCGGGGATTGTCAAGGGCGAGGGGATCTTTGAGGACTATTCCATTTGGGACCTGAAGGCCGTCCTTGATTGTGCCTCTGCACGCAAGATTTGTAAGTCGAACCCGCCGTCTCTCACGTATGAATCTTTAAATGAAGCATTGTCGACTTTGCTATTCAAGACACTGACTCCCACCCTCTCTGTCCCTTCGATGCGTATGTGTGCGACTACATGGCCTGTGATCATGAAGGGGACAAAATGTTTGACGAATCACACATGCTTCAGCAGGCAACCCCCAGCTCAATTCTCAGCTACGTCAGACTAAAGGGGTTTTGGCCTACAAGGTATGTACTCCCGGTGTCAATGGCGGCACTTGTTGAGAACATATCTAATATCAAGTGAGTTTCAGGACTAAACGCCGTTCTTCTTTCGATGTTGATGCTGCAACTAGTCCAAAGGATATGGCGGTTCTGAACACCACTTTTATCACTAAAGACGCCATCCATTACTTTGCGACCTCCGTGGACGACACCACCCAGTACCCATCCATACCCCCTCCAGTGTCACCCTTTGTGCGGTCAGAGCTCGTTGTTTCTGGGTGGTATCTGGAAGCGGTCAAACCAAGGAGCGTGCGGGTTGTTTATATCGCACAGGCCCCACCGACGGGCTGGATGGTGCCCGGAACTGCACTTGGTGCGATGACGACGGAGATGCCACTTTGTGTTGCAGAGATCATCAAATACCTGGAAACATATGGCAGCCCACCGACACTGGTCAGCATCCGCAGAGGTCGGGCGCTGGGAGTGGACTACTCGCATGAAAAATCAACCTTCCGTCTCGAATATGTACAGGACAGCAATCCGTTATTCTCAGGTCATCGAGTATTACTCCAGCAACAGCAACAACAGCAAGTCCAGGCTGGAGATCGCTACAGGAGAAGTACGGTCGATTACACGGCAGGCGTTGTTGGATCGGGAGACCACCAGTCCCTTCATTCTCCAAAACTGGGACCAACCGACAAACTGCTGGCAGAAATTCGGTTGGACGCAAGGACATGGGCGCGTAACGGAGATTCAGAGATCACTATTGACCCGCCACCCTCCAAGGTCACCTGCTCATGCGTTCCTCACGATGGTACTGGATATCGGCTGCGGATAGAGCATTCGAGCGGACGGGCAGTCCCTGCGGGTGGAAAGGTGCTTCTGATGGCCCGTAAGTCGGCCAAACCAGGATGTGGAATCGTCGTGAATGGTGTAGCCATCAAGATGCCGTCCATGGAACATTTGGACTCGTGGCTGCCTCGCAAGGCGCCTGAAACCGAAAAGGATAAAGCACTGACAATGTCCATGGTAGATGGCGCGTTAGCGGAAAAGGAGGATCAGGATGAGAATGAAGACGGCAGTTTGAGATCAAAGCTGAATGGCGGGAACGTTAACACGAGCGGTGGAGAGGACGATCCGGCCCTGGCGCATGTCACACCTACGGACAGTCAAGATAGGCAACGATCCCCGGAAGGGTTGCAGACGCCTCTGCAGTACGCGCAAGGCGCCATGAATCTCTTGTCCAAGATCAGATCAGAGCCCGAGGACAGCTGGTCTGTGGTCTCTGATAGCAAGGGAGGTATGAGAGTGACTAAGCGGTTCATGCCGACCGAGATTTCAGACCAGGTCCCGCTTGTACGGGGCGAGAAGGTCATGGAAGGGTTCTCGCTTGAGGAGATTGCGACTGTGATCGGAACACTTGGCACGCGATCAAAGTGTAAGTGTAGGCGTGCTTTTCACCCAACCAAAAAATGTTTTGTTGAAGAGCATCGACTAACGGCCAGCTGTATTTTGAAATGAATAGTGGATGACCTCTTTGAGTCTGGAGAGATGCTCGAGTCCTTTGGCGCTGGATGCTCAGTCTTTCATCACGTATTGAAAAGCTACTTTCCTTTGCCACTACCGTAAGTGTTTGAAGGATGATGACACAGACTTATACGTTGGATTATATAGTCGCTGACGAGGTATCATGCTCTCCTTCAATCGCTCGTTCTAGTTCTCGAGACTTGTATTTCATTACTGCCACTGCGTCTGTTGAGGCGAGCGCTCGATGCCCACAGATGGTTATTCTCTCGACGTCTGTGCCATTAGAGGCCATCACCCATAACCCCTCATCAGGCGTTAATGGACCCTCAGCAGCCCCCGCACCTTCTTCAAGTCCTGCGCAAGCACGGCCGAGAGCGCATCTTCACCTATCGGCGTGGATACTGGAGAGAATAGATCCCTACAGCACTAGTCATCCCATTCCCTCGACCCGCGTCACCTACATGACGGCACTAGACTTGGGCGGCTCTGTCCCACAGCGGATTAGCGGCATGATTCAGACCATGTTCCCAAAGATGATAACTCAGGTGGAGACTTATCTTCAGGCGCAGGCAGCGCCTCCAATCGTGCGCATCCCAGAGCAGATGATCATCGGGCCTTCTGCAGGTATGGGCGCTTAGAAGGGATTTTCGTCTTTCTTGCATTTGAACAGGTCATCAGAGACCCTATCCTTTAGATCAGACTGACTGAACAACTTTTCATTTCAACGGATCGGATTAGAAGCTGAAACGGAATTCATGGATGAGGGAAACCAGAAACCACTGCCTTCGATACTGCCATGGGTAGCACCCGCAAACAGACTGATATCGTCAGAATTCAAGTTGAAGGACTCTTTCTGCGAAGTCATCTTACTCTTTGATCAGTTCCGCCTCTCGCCATCGCGGCTGGACCTAGTAGCCGAGAGACGGGCGCGTAAACACAAAAAGACTCGACAAAAGTCCGTGGACGACAAGGATCACGCAAGAGATAACGCCGAGGCGGAGGAGACGGAGAGCGATACGAAAAGCTCTCAGGAAAAGACCCAGAACCGAACCGTGCTTGAGATGGTCGTGGATCTGAAGCAGTACCCCATTGGATATAACATCATGACAAATATCAAGGTGGATCCAGAGTTTTTGTTACAGCAGAAGCAGCAGCGGGATTCTGTCGTGAAGCAGTCGATGATGGTCAATTCGGCGTCGAGCATCAAGCGCTCTGGTTCGGCACTCCTCCAGGCAGGATCCTCTGCAAATGCCTCGACCAGCAAATTTATTGGAGGGTTTGATAGTAGCGTATCAGGATCCGCGATGGACAGCGGCGGCCGACCGTCTCTGGAGGGCGAGGCGGGCCATACCCCAGGCGGATCAAAGTCCTCTACATCCGAGGCAGCCAGCAGTGGAACGGGCATTGCCGCAGTATTGGGTGGCTCTGCGAACTTGTCTCGGCCCCTTCCATCCTCGACCTCTCTCATCAGGATTCTGCCCCCACCTCTCACGGTGCATGTGATCGACATTCCCCCAGCACCTTCGCACTCGTCCTCGCTCTCGGGCGTCTCGAAGCGGAGAAAGCATCTCATCATTGTTACCGTTCCCGAGGCAGAAAGCAGCCAGGCCTATGCTCAGGCACAACAGCAACAGGCAGCCGCGGTTTCACAACAGTCATTGAAAAGTGCAGCCCCCCTGGTTGTTTCAGGAACGACTGCCAAGCCAGTCATGACGGCGAGTACAGTGTCGGGATCGACATCTATGAACTTCGCAGCCGATGACCGGAGCGATAGTCCACGCAGTCGTCCTCAAGGATCATCCTCCTCGTCATCGCAGGACACGGATTTCGCTACAAGCGAGACGGCCAGACCTGCGTTCTCTCCAAGCACGCTTGTGACATCCGAGACCGTTACCCCAACGAAATCGACACTGCTGGCTCCAGTAACCAAGCCAGCGATGGCGATGGAAACGCGCATGTTCCAGTTTGGGGTCAAAATTGACCGACTAGAGCATGCGGCAGCACAGGCCACGAAGGAGACGCTCGGTGGTCTGGCTGAGGAGATGGAATGGCTCGGGCGGGTGTTGGTCGACGGTGTCCCCGTCAAGGTTATGACGGGCATGTCAAGACAGGACCTAGGTTTCACGGACGGCATGATGGAGGATGATGAAGATGGAGCAGAGCTGCAGCGTGGGCGAAGTCCACAACAGAATGGCAACGATTATTCCGACAAAGAGACCGAGGCCAATGGAATCATCACAGACAATGGCGACGACGACGGTGGCCGTGCACTGTATTCTGACGATGGAGAACCCAGTCTGCGCTCCAAGTCTGGATCGCGCAAGAGGAGACATCATCGCCAACAACTCGCCCAGTTGAATAGCCAGCTGGTTTCCGGATCAGGTACAGAAGGTTTTGAGGAGACGATGTCAAGGACAAACGGACCTGGGTCCGTGTCGGGGCCTCATTCAACGGCAGAACCAGTTTCGAATCGGAGGCCAACGAGCTCAATGTCAGGCTTCTCGGCGTTTTTGATGAATGTTGGTTTATTGAGTCAACGCGGATCAAGAGCAGACCTGGATGCGGTGGCGGAAAACGCTCATGATGGTGATGACGATAGTATGTCTGTGAGCAGCTCGGCGCAGGATCAAGGCCGTTGCCGTTCCTCGATGGAGTACGAGGACCTGGACGATGACCGCACTATCCGGGCCAGCAAGAGTGTAAGCCGAAATAGGACCAGTGATGCCACGAATGCCCAGGGCAGCAGTGGCAAGAAAAAGACGAGAAATGGAGGACGAAAGCACGCCAAGGCCGACCCTGAGCATGAGCATGATCTTGACCTGGAAAGTCTGCATGGGTCCATTGTCTTCCAGAACGACGCGTATGATGTCCCGTCCGGCACAGACATGTTGCCCAGTAATATCGATGTCGAACACGACGAGAGGAGGAACGACAGAGACGTGATGGACTGGGCCCACGAGAGCGGGACTGTCCGGCGGAGAAAGGGCAAAGAGGCGACTGTGCACGATGAACGCTTCGCGGCCAGAGACGATTTAAACGGCCGAGGAGAGAAGAGTCAGATGGACTCGGAGATCATGTTACCGTCCGCTCAGGCCCAAAATCATCGTCGACAAGGCAGTCGGTCATCGTTTTATCGATCGAGAGCGAGTTCGTCGCAGTCAAAGGTGCGGAGGCCTGGATCAACGAACGGCGCCGACCACCCACGATTCAGAGGCAGTCTGCTTTACGCGTACACGTTCAGGAATATTTTCTGGTGTGCTGTGGCCTGCTTTTTGATGGGTCTACTGCTTAGGATATACGTGATCGGACCTTCGTTCCTGAAGACGGTCTCACGGACGTCGGGAAGACCCAATGGCTCGGGGTATACAACGACATACTATTACTACCGTGCAGCACCCAGGCGCCCCGCCACGGGAACGTTTACATCACCAGCGTCTAGGACTTTGTCACCACTGACGGGCAAGGGCAGCCGTGGCAATCCGAGTCGTGAGCGAGATCGTGATGGACGGTACCAGCATCCGGATGGGGATCGGACATCATCCGCAGAGGCAGAGCTGGAAGGGTCTGTGTGGCCGCAAGGGATCCGTGAGGTGTTCACCGTACGCCGGATCCTCGGCTGGGACTTTGTTTTGTTGGCGTACCCGGCCCAAGAGCAGCAACAACAGCAACAGTAGCATCCATCAAGCAGCAGCGCTAGTTTTTTGCCTATCGATTATCAAACACGAAAAAAAAAGAACTTGATTGCTCTTCATCCACCCCGAGACTTTTGACAGAGGAGTAGAAAGCGTATGTTTTATTCTGAATGTATGGGTGTACGGAAAGTTTCTTGTATTCTTTTTTTTCCCTTGTATTCTTAAGCCAGCACATAGGCCAGGATAGCACCCAAGCCAAAGGTCCAAGCAACAACGTTGTGCACTTGTGCCCCACTTGTAGGAGTTGGAGTTGGAGTATGAGTCGGAGTGGAGTTGGTCGGCGGGGTGACGGCTTTGTCGTGGTGTGTCTTCTGATGATAGGGATGGGTGCTCGTGAACTGACACTCCTTGTAGGGCTGACGGGTACCACCGAGGCACTCGGCCAGGGGCACGAACGTGAAGCCCTTGGCGCGGATGGTATCGATGACCTTGGGGATCAACTTGAGGACGAAGGGAAAGGTCTCGTGGTGGAGCAAGATGATGGAATCGGATTTCGGGTCAGCGTCCTTGAGGATGTCGTTGAGGCGGCTCATGGACAGTTCCGTGGACTTGTCCTCGGGCAAGAGCACTTTGTCCTGGTGGGACAGGGTGTCGTTTCGGTAGGCGTTCTGCCAATCGGAGGAATCGACGTTGTAGTGGACGCGTTGCAGGCCCAGGTCGTAGACGGCCTTGGTGCAATTGGCGGTGGAGCATTGGTCATAGGGCACGCGCACAAAGGACGGACGGACTTTGCCGTAGGTGTAGATGAGGTTCGAGGTTTTGTTGAGGTCTCCGTAGATTGCTTGGTAGGTCATGAGGTCGTAGTTTTGGTGGGTGTAGCCGTGGAGGGCGACTTGGTGACCGTCGTTCATGATCTTGTCGATGAGATGGATTCTTTCGGGTTTGACACGCTCGACTTGTTTGCCCCTAAGGAAAGAACCAAGAAAATAAAAAAAAATTGTCTAGTTATTTTTTCGATCATGGACGCGTCAATAGAACAATAATAATACGTTGTTTGGACAAGACATACAGCAAAAAGAACGTGGCGCTGACGTTTTTTGTCTTGAGGATGCTTAAAATATCCTCGGTGTAGTAATCTGGACCGTCGTCGATGGTCAAGGCGACGATCCCGGGCTTTGTGCAGTTCGAGGTCAAGTACGAGGGAGGAGTGGGGGAATGCAGGACCGCCGTTGTCAGGGAGGTAAATGAGAGTGCTGCTGAACAGCACAAGAGAAGGGTGAGGAGATTCATGGCAGGGGGGGGGGGAGACTCTTGTCTATGGACAAATGGGGTCGGCTAAAAATGAACTGAAGAGGGGGAAGGATGGAGTGACTATGCGCAAGGACTTGCGCGCGCGTGTGTGTGTGTGCGTCTGTGTAGGCAGGGAGGAGGGCTCTAGCGTGGGTGAGAATGTCGACGTTCGTGCAAAGAGCGAAAGAAATGACGGGAGATAGGAAGGGATTTCGGTAGCCCTTTTGTATGTGGGCGGATTGTGTGTGCCTTGAAACCAAAGGTGGCTGCAACCGTTCTAGCTACTACGAGTACGACTACGACTACCCAAACACATGCAAGTAGTAGGGGACTAGAGACTAACATTTGCCTTTTTTTATATGTGCTGCGTCATCAAGATCCAGCCAAACAGACCATTTCAGCTTCATATGATTCAAAAGGAAATGAAGGAAGTCGCCCGGTCTCTGGATACTGACGTGTTCCATGGAAACCAGGCGATCCTGTCAAAGCCAAATCGCCCGCTTGCGTCCTCTATATCGACACAGTAGTGTAGGCTGAGGCCAACTTTTTTTTTTTCGCAAGTTTGAGTCAGCCTTAGCTGCAACAAGTATATTTGTTCAACAAGATCTGTGTTAATTCAGGAACCAAAAAAAGTGGCAACGACAATCCATTGTTCGTTAGGAAAGAACTGCTTTTTCCGGGTGAACGAGTTCTTTTTTCACACTTTAGGCCAGTGATCCTCGCGAAAACAAAAGCCGGCATAAAACATAGACCAAAAGTCCTTTTGTAAAGTCTGTTGAAAGTCATACTCGCCCGTTTCCTTGCATGTGTCGTAGCCACCAGCGATATCTCCTTGAGACGCTTTTTTCGCTCTCGCCTCAAGATGACCTCCTTGGATCAATAGCGTTGGTCATCGTGCTTTGAATTTCATTGTGGCCACCATTAAGAAGACCAAGAGCTAGCGCGGTTTGAGAACAACCATATCATTATTATTGGGTGTCGACTGGAGTTGGGCAAAGCGTTCTAATGCAATGGAAGCATGGATCCAGTTTCAGCTGAAAAGTACTTGTTCCTTGGAGTCTTTCATTTTTCGTCTTCTTCTAGGTTCCTGATCTATCTCGGATATTTGCCCTACATATGCGTGTGCTTGAATCCAAAGTTTTTTATCGCCTGCGCCTCGGGAGCGAGAAAAAGCCACACTGGCTCTGCCCTTGATGCCCTGCCAAGGATCAACCTGAGAAATCGAATCAGATTCGAGGTCAGACGCGTTAAGTGTATCCCCAGTACACATGAGAAGGACGCAATCATGTCGGAGTGCACATGGTGATAGATATGGATCGGCGATTTCCTTGATAAAAAAGAAAACCACAGAAATGAGCCCTTCAGTGTTCTGTGGCACCCTACACAACCGCAGCTTCCCCAAGGCAGTGTATACACGCCAAGCGGCTGTATAGCAATTAGTGACACCGCGAATACTATCTCTTGGAGGCGCGTGGAGACAGCGTCTAGACGGAGCCAGGATTATGTGTGTTCACATTCTGGACACGGGCGCGCGCGCGATAAACAAGGCTGAGACCGTGAGAGGGTAGACACGGGGCGTAGGTACGTATCCATCTGCTGATGGACTTCCTGTAGATTTCTATAAAAAAGAATAGTAAAAAAGGCGTCAGACAAGGACAGAAGAGTCTGGACCCCAAAACTGTGAGAAAATACCAAGAAGTTGCTTAAAAAAGGCCTTGTTTTTGTGGTTTTTTTTTGCTTGAGCTGGATGTTTACTTGACTGACGTATGTGTATACACTGAAAGAATAGAAGGTTCTGCCCTTGTTGTGTGCCAGGGAGACAAACAGGTAAAATAAGGTGAAATACAGTTAAGCTACCTGCCCGACGAGGTGGTACACAGTGTCCGCAGAAAAGTTCGGGATCGTCTTTTTTTTTTTTTTTTTTTGCGACATGAATATTCTTGTTTCCAATCCCGAAGATCAAAAAAAAAGTTTAACGTGGCTGAGCAGCAGCCTTTATTGCCGCACATGCAAGCGACTCCTTTTCGGACGTGCTCCAATTGCCCCGCCCAGATATTTCTCCCTTGTACCTGGATAGGCTAGATTGAGGCCCTGTGGAGACCTGCTTCTATTAAAAAGAATAACGGAAGACATATGACAGCAAACATGCATTCCTGTTGCATGGAGGGCAAAGACCTTGAGCACATTCAGTCATCCATTGTCTACCCCTTGATTCACCTCATCGTGGCAAGACTTCAGAAAAAAGCCATTAGGATGACCCGGGTATCTCAGTGGTCCTGAAGAAACCCCTCATAGGTCCCTCTAGCCAAATGCGCGCTAGTCCAGCGTTCATGTGGTCTGTTGGTAAGGCTGGCTGTTAATTGATGAGAATGATGTATAGAACATCACGAGGTTGACGAGGCACCACGTACGGAGAGGAAGAGGGGGGCAGAGAGGGTTGCCAGGATAAGGCGGCGAGCGGTGAGAGGACGCAGGGCTGGTTTCCTGTCAAAATGTCCATGCCTCCATATAGACTCTGTTCACCGCGGTTTATGGAGAGGTCAGTAGGCTTCCCGGGAGATGATCCGAAGAAAGCGACGGATTTGTTTGTGGTAGAAACAGCCAAGAATGTGCCCACGGTTTGCTTGCTTTAAAGAACTGCAGGCCCTATTGAATTGGTTCACTTTTGCGCGCTCTTTTACAGTCTGATGAATTGCAGAAAGACGAGAGACGTGGCTTTGAGCTGCATGCACTGGTTGTACGCCCACTGAGCAGAGGTCGGATAGATGCCCGTTGCAATCCGCGAGGGCGACAAAAAAAATTTAAGCATGAAGGGCACGGAACCAAAAAAAAAAAAAAAAACCTTCTAGACTGTCCATGCAAAACCATCGCTCAGTGAGTGAAGACAGGGGCGAGTGAAAGAATCGCTTTCGGACAGTTTTGTCTCATTACCAATAACAACAAAACAGGGGGGAGGGGAGGATGAGAAGGCGTTGAGCGAGTGTTGGACCAAAGACGGTAAGGCGGGTTGAAGGCTGAGATGAATGAAACTACTGTACTGCATATATGACGGACTACAACGGTGTTGATCGCACCCAGTGCCTCAAGGTTGCGGCCCAATTTTGATGGAGTTTCATATCAGTCAGGAACAGGCTGGGTGTGCCTTTCTTCCCTCCCTTCTATCCTTGCGTGCACTGTGATCTGCAGGAGGTAGGCTTTTTCAATCCATTGTTCTTAGTTAAATGGACAGGTCCTGAGGGAAAGACCATAATCAAACAAGGTTGAGTGTGCTACGGCACGCCCTGCGACTCTGTGTTTTGTGTCAGCTCATGGAAGCATCAGAAACAGACTTGTCCGAACTAACAGCGCAACTGCGCACACGAGTGATGATTCTTTGAAGTGCTGGGAAGGACCCCTACAGGAAAATCATGTCTGTGATGACAGCGCCGACATCAACTCGCCCAACATAGAGGTTACCTCAGGTGGGGCCTGTTTGAATGGTGCGGGGAATTAGTTTACTGGTCTCGGTCTACACGGACAGTCTCGACTTGCGACAGTGTACGTTACCGCATCGAGTTGGGAATCGAGTACAAATCGTAATTGTAGTCTGCTTACAGCACTGACTTGAATTTCTCTAGAGCCGCGTCTCGCTTGTTTACCAAAACTCTAACCGAGGCAAGCATGCTTGTCTGAACTAACAAGCCTCGGTAAAGAACGCAGCGGACGTTGCTAGTGGCCCATGGCGTATGTAGGACCAAGACAAAAGCACGCGCACTGCACCCAGATCGGCCTATCGTTTTCAAGACGATCTCTTGGGCGCTTTCGCCGTTGTGCCGCTGCTTCCATGCATCGCCCTAGCCATCCGTCGTCTTTACTTTAATAACTATCTCGCTGCAACTCAAAAGCCATTATTCACTCACTCAGTCACTCACACTACTCACTCACTCATGCTCGTATCCAGCCCGTCCATCGATTGTCTTTTCCGCGTCTGCCTTCCTGTTCAAGACACCTAGGACCGCGACAGACGCAAACCACAAAACAAACACAACTCAGGGACTTTGGCCCTTTTGCTGCCCGACGGTCGCACATGCTGACCCTCGTTGCCGTGTTCTACAGATGACCGCTCTCATTCGCACCCACACCCACATTCATAGAACATAATACACAACCGCTGGTCCTAGTCTCATCCACTTAATGCTCATTCACTATAGTCCAGTAAACCTGCATTATTGTTACCCAGTCGCCAACAGTAGTCTCTGATGCCCGAAGCATTCATTCACAGTGTACACTGATGGCATCTGACACGGGCGAGGAAACAGATAAAAGGGATCCCAAGTGAGGCACCCTTCTTTTTCTCTTTTTTCTCTTTTTCCTTCGTCCAACTCCATCCCTTTGGCCCCGTTCATCTCCTTCCGCATCACCACCTCTCATCCACCCTCGTCTTCGCAACCTCCCTTGTGTAGACAGTCCGTCCGTTCCTCCTCGCGCTTTTTTATTCTCTAATAGCGACAAGCTCTCCAGCTCCTTCTACCGTTCTTGTCGTTTGTTTCCTGCAGTCAAACTCCCTGGCCGAAACACACCACATACAGCTACACACACGGCTAAACGATGACCGTACCGGAACTCACTCCTGAGAATGCTCAGTTCCGAGACATGGGCGATGGCACTCGCCATCTGCGTAAGCCCGGCGAGAACGTCTTTAGTTGGCAGGCTCGTCGTCTCACCAATACACGCACGTTCGCCTCGCTCGACCAAGAGTCTGAGAACTCTCAGATGAAGAGGGTCCTTACCGTTAAGGATCTCAGTGCCATGGGTGTCGGTGCTATTATCGGCACGGGTATCTTTGTTCTCACTGGTAAGTTTTGTTTGCTTCTGCTCTTTGACTAGCCTTGTGCAAGGAAAAGGCAACGCTAGACGCCTTCATCCAGCATGATGCAGAACACACAAAGAAAATTAGGCTATTATGGATCCCTTCGCGTTACTGACGTCCAAGCCTTTCTCTTTGTTTGTGTACACTCTCTTTCATACGTGCGCGCATATATTTTTTTTTACCCTCGCACGAACCAAATAATAGGTGTGGTTGCTAACGAGAAGGCAGGACCCGCCGTCTGTGTCTCGTTTATTATTGCTGCTATTGTCGCTGGTCTTGCTGCTATGTCCTATGCCGAGATGGCCTGTCTGGTCCCTATTGCCGGAAGTGCTTATACTTACACCTATGCTACCTGCGGAGAACTCATGGCCTGGATCATCGGTTGGGATCTGTAAGTATCGCCCCCTCCCCTTTTTTTGTGCAGTATTTGCTAATGTAACAATCATGCATACATCGGCCTTTGCTTGCAGTTTGCTGATACTATTTCATATTTTCTCGGTGGTCTTGTTGTGGTTTGAATGTATTAGTATTCTCGAGTACTTGGTCGGAGCAGCTACAGTCTCGGTTGGGTTCTCGCACTATCTCAGCGCGTTCTTTAAAGATGCATTTGGTTGGGAGCCCGATTCAAAGCTGATGACCGCGCCCTTCCAGTACAAGAACGACTCTTTCAGTTTGACCGGGGACTGGTTCTCGCTGCCATCATTCCTCATTGTCATCTTCCTCACCATCCTCCTCTGCAGAGGTGTCAAGTCCTCAGCCCGTGTCAACAATGTCCTCGTCGTCGTCAAGCTGATTGTCATCATTGTCTTCATCTTTGGTGCCTGCAAGTGGGTCAACATGGACAACTTCAAGCCATTCATTCCCCCAAACACGGGCAAGTTCGGCGAGTTTGGAGGCTCGGGTGTTCTACGTGGAGCCACTGTCGTATTCTTTGCCTTTATTGGTTTCGATGCCATCAGTACTGCCGCTCAGGAGGCACGCAACCCCCAACGCGATCTTCCCATCGGTATCGGCATCTCGCTCATCGGCTGCACAATTCTCTACATCGCCACCAGTGTCGTCATGCTCGGTGTGGTCAACTACACAGAAATTGCCGGTAAGGGCAAAGGAGCGCCCTTCCAGATCACAGCTGCTGCCACTGGACAAAAGTGGCTCTCCATCTTTTGCGAAGTGGGTATCTTGGCTGGATTGGTCTCTGTCATGTTGGTCCTCTTGATCGGACAGCCCCGTATTTTCTTCTCCATGGCCGTTGATGGTCTCTTCCCCCAGATTGCGGCCAAGCTTCACCCAAAGTACAAGACCCCAGTGATGACAACAGCCATTGCGGGAGTGATTTGTGCTGCTGCTGGAGGCATGTTCCCCGTCGACCTGCTGGCCGATCTGACCTCGGTCGGAACCCTCTTTGCCTTCTTCTTGGTCCACTGCTCAGTCCTTATCCTCCGCTGGCGCGAGCCCAACCGCCCTCGTCGCTTCAAGGTTCCTCTCGGACCCGTCTTCCCCATCCTGGGCGCTCTCAGCTGCGTTGGTTTGATTGCTGTTGACTCTGTTTCGGCCATCATCCGTCTGGTGATCTGGCTGGCCATCGGCTTGGTCTTCTATGCCGCCTACGGTGCCAGATACTCCCGCCTCAATAACCCTGAGCGATACGCCCACGAGACTGCGCCCATGGAGGTTGTGGGTGAGCGCCAGCACACTCATCTCGAGGTCAAGGAGAACGAATCACCCTTGTACTCTTCCACTACACCCGCCGAGACCAAGGTCTAAAAAGGACAAAAAAGTGTTTTCTCTCAAAAGCTCTGGTTTTTTTCTTTCTGTATCATAAAAAAAATCCAAAAACTTTCGTAATAAAAGTAAAAACGCAGACTACTCTATTCTATTCTAATGCCTTGTCCGCGTCCATACGCGATACGATTGATGTCTTTATCGCGCCAAGGTGTTGATCTTGATGTAGTCTGCATTCGAGAACGAACTGGCAGAATTGCCCCTTCAGATGTGCATTCAGATCCTTCGAACTTGGAAGTGCCTTCATCATAGACTGTGTTTCTGTCAAGAATTGGGCATCTAATCGATTAAAAAAAAAAGGTACAAAGATGTGAAAAAAATGTTTTCTTCGACAGAAACCGAGAGAGAAAAATATGGCAGATGTATCCCCTTTACTTGATAGTGTGGTCAGGTCCTCCAGTCGCTTCAACAATTCCTTTAACGAGCCCGAGGCTTTTGGTTTGTTGTCGTTACTGGGCCAGAATATCGGCCCGATCTGATTGACAGCGATCGCGGACGAGAGGTAGATTTGACGGAGGATCACAATCTGCTCAAATGTCACTCGATTGGGCATGAACCAGGCCAGGATGCGGTTCGGACTCGTGTTCTGTACGAGGGAAAGTTCCAAGAGTCCAATGGCTGCCAAAAGTGTGTACCGCCAGTATCGGCCGTAAGTGGCCTTGCCCAGCCACCCCATGAACATCAACACCACGGCGGTGGTCCCGTACATGACAAAGATCTCGTTGATTCCGTTCCGAAGGTATTCCTTGGTGGTCTTGCAGGTTGTGCATTTGAAAGATGTAGGACCGAACCAGTCGTAGGCCTGGCGAAGGGTGGGATCGGACAGGACCTCATGGGCTCCTCTTATCTTGACAAAGACATCTTTCCATTGATCACATAGAGTAGTAAAGCAACAAAGCAACAAAGCTGTTTAGCCTTGATCCCAGTCCGCGCTGTGAGAGATTGAACCCTTGTGGGAGATCTTGTTTACCTGCACCGGCGTCTCCAACCTTGTCGGGATGATACTGCAAAGACGCTTTTCTGAAGTTTGTCTTGAGCTGCTTCTGACTGAAAGAGTGAAACCGAAGATCAAGGACGTCGTAATGGCTGGGTTCCAGTGCACGATCGACGCTTCGGACCAGGTAGAGGAGATAGAAGAGGATGACTCCACAAAGGATAAAGTTGCGGTCCCGGGTGTGCTTGGCTGATCCACTGGGTGGGATGGCCGCTGACTTGGTCGAGTATCGAAATGAGTACCAGAGAGTGTGGAGGATGTTGGTCACAAAGGTGGGTACGACCATCCAGCCGACGATCCCTGCGAATGTCTCTTGATAGACCATTTTTTTTTTTAATCGATTAGATGCCCAATTCTTGACAGAAACACAGTCTATGA
>QZWS01000158.1:0-20952 GCA_004114245.1 Zoopage sp. CT-All
CCCCCAGCCGATGCCCCGCCTCCCGCTCCCACCCCGACCGATGCCGCTCCACCCCCAGCCACAACCTCCGGCGCCGCCAAGGCACGGCCAAAAGCGCCAGAGTCGTTCACACCTACATCGACAAACCTGCCACGCTCCGCGCCGACATTTACCGCGAACCATGCGGATGTGGCCATGGCGAAGCGCGAGGCAGCCGTCGTGCAGGGCGTGGCCGCGGTCATAGCCGGCCTCGTCCTTGGTGGTCAGCTGTAGGATATGATAGACTCCAAGGTGCTGAGCAGCACGTAATATGCATTGTGGTTCCTATTATGCAGCCTCTGGCCAAATATGGCTGGTTTGGCCCAAGCCTGCCCATGAACGGCGCGCCAGCCTCCGCGGACGTTGCCGACGACCCGCCGGACATCTCTGACCTCCAAAAAGCGTAGCACCCGTCTCCCATCCCTCCCATCCCCCACTAAGCGCTTCATGCAGTGTGCGGCCGCTCGCGACGGCGCTCCAGCCCATCCCCGATACCCAGCGCGCAACTCTCATCCGCCCCTCCCCCTCCCTCCTCGATCCCTCCTCGCCCGCAATACGCGACGACATCACCCGAATCATCCTCCAATACCTCCACGACGAGGGATACCACGGCGCGCTCAAGGCACTGCAGGCGGAGGCAAGCATCAAGCGGCGGGAGAACCGGGACCAAGTCGAGGATGTCATGCGCCTAAAGGCTGCCATTATCGACGGGGATTGGAAGGCGGTGGACGAGATCTGCACAAAGCCGCTGGTCAGGAATCAGCGTGCGTTCCTGTACGGCGTGTACCGGCAACAGTTCCTGGAGTACATTGAGCACGGCGACCGGACGGCCGCGTTCATACATCTCAACACGCGAATTAAGCCGCTCGAGGCATACGCCGCGACAACCTCCGAGTTCAAAGACCTGTGCTACCTCCTTACCGCGAAATCCGTGCAGGATGTGCCATCGTTCAAGGACTGGGACGGGGTGCAGCACTCCCGCGAGCGGCTTGTGGATCAGCTCCAGTCCATGCTGGACTTTGAACGGCTGGTGCGGGATGCCGCGTCCGGGACACAGCCGGTGCCGCCCCACCGACTGCTCACCCTTCTGCGGCAATCGGTTGCGTATCAGGTCGATGCGTCGCGGTACCACCCGCTCCAGCAGCCCCGCGTGCCCACCCTTCTCAAAGATTACGAGAGCTTTGTCGTGCCGAACGCCACGCAGTATACCCTTAAAGGCCATCGTGGAAATGTCAAGTGCCTGGCTATCTGTGGTCCGAATGGGACGCGCGTCGCTACTGGGTCGTCGGACGGCACCGTGCGGATATGGCAAATTGAGCAGCAGGGTCGGTGTGACGCGGTGCTTGAGGGACACGCGGCCAGGGTCTGGGACGTGTGCTCGAACCACACGGGCGAGCTGCTCGTAAGCGCGTCGAGCGACCAGACCATCAAGCTGTGGGACGTCGAGCAAGGAAAGTGCTTGAACACGCTGGGCGGGAGCGACGGCGATATATATTCGACCCGATTTCATCCCGATGGCGTGAGTCCTGCTCGTATGCAACTGCATTGGCCTGACCCGCTTCGTTTAGAGGCATGTGGTAAGCGGAGGCTACGATCGCGTGATACAGCTGCACGATCTCCACACCGGCCAGGTCGTAAAGTCTTTCACCGGGCACCAGCTCGCCATCACCTCGCTTTGCTTCAACACCCTCGGCAACCTCATCGTGTCTGGGTCCAAGGACTCGACGGTGCGGTTCTGGGACATGTCCTCGGGGCTCTGTGTCCGCACGCTCTCCTCCCACCTTGGCGAGGTCACCTCTGTCGATCTCTCTGACTCTGGGTACTCGCTGCTCAGCTCTGCCAAGGACAATCTCAATCGACTCTGGGATATGCGCACCACGCGGCCGCTGCACAAGCTCAAAGGGCATCAGAATGTGAGCAAGAATTTCATCCGCGCGAGGTTTGCACATACCCGGTTGGTGGTGGGTGGGTCCGAGGATGGATGCGTGTATATGTGGGATCGGGACACTGGCATGGTGCTGCAGACATTACGCGGCCATCGCGGTATTGTGTACGATGCGCGATGGAGCAGAGCGCATAGTGTGCTATGTTCAGTAAGCGAGGATCAGACGGTGCGATGTTGGTGGTACGACGCCACCAAGCCCTTGTTTGAGCCGCCCGAGTGTTGAGCTGAGTGTACAGAAACAGCGAGTATTTTTAACAGTTAGTATCACCAACCCGTATCTCACTAACAACTAGTATTTCTAACAGCGAAAGGTGTGCATTACAAGACATGTGTATGGCGTGTGTCTAAACCAAGAGTACGGCATTGACGACGCCATCGTTCTCTGGGTTGTTGGTCACCTGCGCATACTTGCCCCACACCACCTTGCCGCCAGTCGTCACTAGCCCCAACTCGCTGACATTCACCTCAATTACCGTGCCCTTGGTGAGCACTCCCAGCGAGGTGTACAGCGGACTCTGCGGGTTCTTCTTCACACCAATAATGGGCAGCTGGAACGTGGCAGCCAGCTCGGGATGCGTGACATTGGCCTTTTTCTGTCGTAGGGCCATCGGACGCATGAATCGCTCGTATTTGACCGGCGCGCGGGTGAATCCCTCGCCCACGAACGTCATCTTGGTCACCATGCGCTTCCACGACTTTGCCCGATGCTTGCCGGTCTTGATCACCTTGAACATCTCCTCGTCAGCGATTCCGCGGACCTTGGGCAGCGGCACATTCCACTTCCCGGCCTTCTCCTTTCGCTTCTGCTTGACCATATTCGACAGAATCTTGGCGCGCGCATCCTTGGTGCGGTCGAGCAGGTAGCCGGGCACGGCGTTGTCCGGCACCCGCTCCTCCGCCTTTTGCCTGCCGTCCTTCTCCTCGTGCTTCTTCAGCGTCTTCTTCATCTGGATCTTCTCGGTGCGCCGCTTCTGGTTGTACATCTTTGCCTTGATACCGTGCACCTTCTGGGCGAATGCGGCTTGTTTGTGGACGGCGCGGGCCTGGCGCTTGCGCGTGCGCTCGGCGTGGTCCATTCGCCGGCCGTGGCGTTTGATGGACTCCTCAATGTACTCGTTCTGCGGCTACATGGGGGATGAGTGGGCGGTGGCGGTAAGCGCGGCGGGTACCATGGCGGGAGAAGGGGTGCGTGGCGATGGGCAGCGGCGAAGAAAAATGCATCGGGGTGGCGTCCACACGTCAGCGGGAGGCACACCCAGGCACACCCAGGGCACACTGTAAGTCATTCAATGCACGACTATAGTCCGTGTCAGATAGGATAATATATGGTCGTCAATGTCAGGCAGAATCCCACTCTAAGAGTCCCATGAGCCGCCCGAGGAACGTCTGCACGCGTCCAGGTATTGCAGCACCCATGGCTCAATTCGCTGTCCGCGGGCACTCGCAACACGACGCCACTGCACCCGCTTGCGCTCAGTATCGCGAGCATTGACGTTGCTAGAGCAACCCATTACGGTCAACGATGAGGATGACGCGGTCGGAGACAGGCTCGAGGCTGCATCGGCGTCGGTATGCTTCGTGACAGGCAGAGTCCACGTCATGCGACGAGCTTGGGTACGAACCACGTGCCGAGCCTTGCGCAGCGTCGCCTCGATATCGTATTCATCCGCGGTGTTCGTGCCATCCATATCGGCTTGGGCCCAAGCGTCGATGCTGCTACGGGCTTCCTTGAATTGAACAGGCGAAGTGCCACGGTCAATGAGAGCTGGTGCAAGCAGACAGGCCCGAGATTCGCTAACGCCATCGCCGACGACTAGGACGTCCGCTGATTTTGGGGACACTGATGCCTTTGAGTTCGGTATCCACCATGTATCTTCATGCTCACTGATACTAAAGTACGATGATTCCTCGTCATCGGCATCCCTGGAGTGGGCGTCGTCTGTAACGACGACATTCAATTCGGACTCTGTCTCTGGGACAACAAGACTTGGCGCAGGCGAGGAATCGGATGACGCGACGCCGTCGCACTCAACCTCTACTCGCCGGGGGTCGGCAGCGTTCGAAATAGCCCCCCACAGTGCAATGCGGCCCGCGGTATCGGCGGCTGCTGTCCACGGCCGACGACGCACAGGTCCGGTTGCTGCCACGGCACTCTCGGAAAACATTTCAGCCCACGGATCCACGAGCCATTCGCGCAAATCCTCGGCATGTCCACCCATAGCCATGGGTGCGGCGTGTCCTCCCACAGCGTCCGGCAGCGGTGCAAATCTCACAGCGCCACCGGAGGAATCCCGCTTGTAAGGCACGCTCTCGCGCCGGAATATCCGGCGCATGGATTCCGTCAATGCTTTGGCGCGCTGGCTGAAGGACGGCCCGGCGGACGGCTTGCGCGAGGACTGGGCGCGCAAAGGCGCTTCCCTTTCGAGGATATTGACGTGCGCAGCGGGAGCAGTGACGGGACGAAACCACTCGGTGATGGAGGCAAAGGAGGCATCAAGCACATCGACACTCACATCGTCCTCGTGCACAGGGTCGGCCTCGTCTGCCGTGTCCATCATGCGGTACATATCGTCGGCGGTGAAGGCGGGCCCACGCGACACCGTTTCCCGGCTGCCATTGCTCTCCGAAGGCCAAGAGTCTTCGAGGATGTCCAAGTCGTCGTCTTCACCGTGCAGGCAGTATTCGGCGGGCCAGGAATCCGCCCGAAACGCGCCGGCCTCCCATTCCGAGGAGGCGCGAGGAATCAGCCTGGCAATCTGCGGCTGGCTGTGCGCAGCGACCCTCCCAATCACCATCCTATCTGCGCCGCCTGCTTGACGAAGAGCATACTTTTTCCGAACGAGCTTATCCGGCCGATTGGCGGGCGACGCGGCGGTGGACGACGCGGTGGCAGACGGACATTTAGCAAGGGTCAGCGCCAACGTCAGCATCCGCGCCAGCTTGCTTCCCAGCGACGGCGCTCGGGCCGGCGTCGGATCCCCGACATCAGCGTTGGCATAGTTTGTGGTTGTAACTGCGGGCGCGGGACTTCCGCGGCGGGATATATGCAGAATCTCTAGGGAGGAGCGGCGAGGCCGGTGCACATGAGGATGCGAGGATGCGGCCGCGTGGGAAGTCGAAGGACGAGCAGGCGGCGATGCAGGCGAGAAATGCATGGGGTGGGTAGCGGATATAAAAGATGCGGTGCGAGAAGGATGCAAGGAGCCGCGCTGCGGCGGTGGGAAGGGCGGTTTCGAGGCGGCGACTCGCCTTGTGCCCTTGTTGAGGCACAAGGCCTTGTCCATTGACGCGTCGCGGCCCTTCAGCACGTGGCAGCCATTGAATATGCATGAATGCAAGAACGCGCACTGGACGGGACAAAAGCGGCGTCCTGCTGCCACGCCAACGGTACCGTGGCGGCGTTGGCGCGGACACTGCGCAATCTCCATGGCATGCCGATAAATTGGCGATCTGCTCCCCCCCCCACCTCCTCTCGATGCAGCCCTCATCCTGCCTCCACGCCGCCTCTATTATTGCCGCCATCCTCCTCGCCTCGTACTCGCTTGCGACGGCCCAGACCAGCGCGCCGTCGCCAAGCAGCATCCCCAGCGGCGATATCTGCGCGGGCGCATGCAACAACAATGCCGACTGCCTCACCCAGTGTCGCAGCAGCAGCGACCTCGCCAAGAAGTATTTAGACTGCGTTACCGCGTGCCCGTCGGCCGACTCCACGTGTATAAAGGGGTGTGTGGACAAGTATCTTGGCACGATGGGCGGGGGTGGCGCCACGCCGCCCGCAGCCTCGCCAAAGGCCACTTCTGCGGCCGGCCATACGACGGGGTACTACGGGCCGGCTGCCGTCGTGTCGGTTGTTGGTGCGATGGCGATGGTGCTGATAGGTGCATAGGGATGGACGCATAGGAGCAGGCATATCACTGTCATTGTACTCGCCGAATAATATTGATGCGTCAGGCTTGGCCACATGTCTATACCCCCAAACGATGTCCCTGGCGGCCGCCATCTCGTCGGCGGCCTCAGCGATCTACGACATATCCACAGACCGCGCACGGCTCTCCTCGCTCATTGTCGTTCTCGCGGTTCTCGTTGCGGTGGCAGCGCGCGATTACCAGCCGTACTACATCCGTCGCCGTCTCAAGCATGCTCGCTTTGCGCGTGAACAACTCCGCGATGTCGGCTCGGAATCATTGCACAGCGCCGAGTTTGGCACGGAAACAGATAGGGGTCGATCTCGCAGTCGCCAATCAGTGGATTCGCGCGTCAGCAGGCTGCCAGCGCGTGCCACATCATCGTCCCGGCCTAGATCACGTGGAGCAACGCTGACATCGACGGGCACTCCATCCAAAGCGCATGGGCTGCGTCGAACTGGGTCAAGTAGCGATGCCCAACGACCCAGAGCCGCAACGCTTCCATGCATGCTCACCTCGATCGACGCGGCGTCCTCCGAACAGTCGCAGCCGCATTCGTTGCTCATTCTTTTATTCGCGCCCCTCGGACTTGTCGCTGTTGCAATTGTAGCAGGCTGGAGGATCTGGCGCCGTGCCGTGCATCGTGCACTCGACGCCACCATTGCTGCTTGGCGGCACACACTAAAGGCTGCCATCGCCACCGCAACGATCACCAACTGGCGAATGCTGCTGACGCGTGCAAGGCATTCGACGCATCAATTGTATTTACAGTGCTTTCTTCCCATCAGTGGACTTTGCATCTTTATTGGCCGCATGCTGTTTTCCCTCATCCGGCTAGCACTCCGCATCTGTCATTCCTCCTGGCATTATACGCGCCTTCTCGTGATCAGATATGTCCATTATGCCCAAAACATGATCCAAGTGTCCAAGTATTTCTATGCCCTACTTCGGCTCTACGCTCGCAGCACCAGGACGATTCGACGACGCCTGGTTGGCCATCTATACTATCACACGTTCCTTGATCTGGGCGTCGCCGAAACAGTTGGCACCAATGGCGAAATGGTCATTTTTCACTGCTGGCAAGCAGCACTAAAGCCAGCATGTCTGGAGCTACGATCTGGGCTCGTGTTTATTTTCGAACGCAGTCGACGACGCACTGCAATTATTGCCCTTGCTCTTGCCGCATTTTCCTCAAAGACATGGATGCTGTTTAGCCGGATTGGGCGGTTTCACGTTAGTAGGAGCATTTGGCGCCTCGCTATCGTTGCTATGCAGTTTGTATTGCGTTCGCGCCAGCACCTCGCCCCATTTTGTTGGTCCATCATGCTGCCGGCCATCTATTGGGCGAGACAGCTTGTTCATCGTGCTCGCGCCATTGGCTATTGCTCTGCTCGTCTCGCCTACCATGTTGCCTTACGAATAGCGGGGCTAGATTACCTGCTCTTGCTGCGGCGGTGTGCAGCGGCCGTCCTTGACCCGAGTCGACAAACTATATTTCTTGTGCATCATTTCACACGTTCACTCGGAAGTCTTGCTGCGCGTGGAGCAACCTCGGCATTCTCGGCCCTGGTAGCATCCATTCGATGGCTCGGCGCAACCTTGTATGCGCGAATACCTGATCTGGCATTAGTCCGTGCAATATTTGCTTATGCATTCCGGCGCTTGCGGCAAATTAGCGCCGTCCTGGTAAACCAGCTGACCTTGAGCGCCGCATGGTTGCAAACTCTGGTGGTCGAGGTGTGGGTGGCACTAGTGTGGTGGGCAAGCTCAATCAGTCGTTTTTTCGAAGGCAATTAGGCATCGCGAACACGCGCGGCCTTGTACTATTAATGTACAGACAAGCTCAATACACTAGAGTGCACTGCCTTGATCCGAGAGTGGAGAGCCTGCTCCACCAAGGTGTTGGGTGTACAAAGCCACTGTGTTCGCATGATGGCTCGCCTTCGCACTGCAGGATTACAGAGGATTGGAATACCACTACAACGGAATCATCTCTCGAAATTTTCACCCTAATGCATGTCATGATGATTTGATCACCAGTGATTGTGACGTACTGCAAACTTGGAGGTGGCCTGGGCAAGGCTCCATCTGCGACTATGGGCACCGTTGCGATATCGCTCCAAAGCCTCGGCGTCCCTCATTGGTGCGGAAACGCCGAAAATATTCCCGGATCCCGAAACATCGCCGCGGCTGTCGAAACTGCGACGGCCCACTTCTCCATCCGACTCGTGCCTCAGCTCGTGATCCAACAACCGACGCCCGAGCGACTTTTGGGCCAAATCGCGGACGAGCGTCGACGCACCGGAATACGATGGCTTTGCCAACAGATGCCCGCCCTTGGATTGTGACGCCAGGGTCGGAATGGAGCCACGCCGGGCATGACTATGCTGCCACCATCGGGACAGCATCGAGGAGGGTGCTGTCGGATCAGTGGCGCGTTTGTCATCTTTGGCGGGGCAGGATCCATCGACTGTCTGCGCCGAGGTTGGTGGGGCCTCTTCTGAGACAGAGCTGCGGCGAAGGAACCGGGAAAAGAATCCGTCGTCGGTGCGGGCTGGCGTTGCAAGCGTGGCGGATACTGGGCGCTGTTTTTCATTGCTGGACAAAAAGGTCCAGTTGCGGAACCGGGCCGACTGGGCACTGGCTGGTGACATGGCCTCGCGTTGGGTTATGCCCGAAGTAGAAGTGTGAGCGGGCGTGATGGAATCATCGTAATGCTCGCGCAACTCCATGGAGAGCGCATCGGGCGAGTACCAGGCATTGCGCTGGGCAGGTGAGTTCTCGCGCAGGCCTTTCCGGATTGCCTGGAGGCTGGGAGAGCCGGCAGTCGAGTCTCGAGAAGCGCGGCGCAATACATCGCCAGAGTCATGCTCATGGATGCTTTCGCGGGACGGCGTGAGACGAATGGCGCGTACTGGACTTCGCACGGGATCAGAGCTCGCACGGCGATGCACGGGCGACAGTGGGGCGCTACCACGAGCGCATCCGACTGATAGTTTTGGAATGTTTTGCCGCGACGACTTGCTGGATGAACGAGACTCGGAAATGTCCTGGACAGTGAGGGAGCCGTCAGCATCTGCGCTGACCACCCAGCGATCGACGGCATCGGCGTCGGCATCGAAAGCAGAGCCATCACCGTCCTCTTCATAGCCATCGTCCTTCTCCGACTCTTCCTCGCGCACAACTGTCGTAGTCGTGGACCCAGCCAAAACATAATCAACCCAGCGACGCGGGCCAGCGACAGTCGCAGCAGGCGTAGTCTGCTCTGCAGTGCGCGAGAAAAACGACTGAGTGGGACTAAGATCGGCACTGGCGCGACGAGCAATCATGCGCTGTTTTGACTGCTGTGGCACGGTGCTGGGACCAAGACCGACCAAGTCAAGCAGAAATTTATCTCGGCGGTTAGATACGATTTCCTCGGCAGCAATGTAGTCTGACTGTCGACGGGGTCGCCCGTCGGTAGCATTGCTGCTGTGTCGCGGGAAGGAGACAAAATTGGCTTGCGAGCTGCCTATCGCGCTCACACCCATTGATCTTGTCAGCGAACGCGACTGCCGAGCGGCGGCGGCAGCACCCGTGTTATTGATCGAAAGAAAAGGACCGTTACGATGCATGGGCAACATCCCATCTACGGCATGGGGAGACGGAATAGCGGGGAGATCGGAGAGCGGCGATCGCGTGCTCATCCGGGCGAGCTCTGCGTCCAGGCTGTTGCGAGTGGAAACAGTGGAAGCATCGAATACACCAGGCTCATACATAGACTTGTGCCGCCGACGCCTGCGCAATCTCGTCTTCCACCAACCTGGGCCGTGAACACCGCCGTTATCGTCCTCCGATGCTTTCTCATTAGCACGTGGTGGACGGGTATAATGGGTTGTCATATCTGCGGCAGCGAACCAATGCGCTTGATTTTCGCGCGGTCCTGGCGATGCTTGCAACAAGGAATGGCTGTCACCAGAGTCGTCCCCGCTTGCTTCCGCCATTTGGGAAGAGATCATGGTGAGATTCGAGGCGTAGGATTGCTTGAAGGTGGGAGGAGGGGTAGGCTGTCGCGCGGGGGACAGATCGGCAAAAGAATCGAGTCGGGGCGATGGAGTCGACAGGAGCTGGTCAGAGAAGGCACGACGATGACCATGTCCGAGAGATTTTTGCACCGGCTGAGAAACATGGCGCATGGGAGGAGGATGGCACAGAGTAGAAGTAAGCCCGGCGACAGAAGTATCCACAGAGAGATTGGGCCGGCGCAGCGCAAGCATCTGGGCCTGCCCTTGCCTGGCCGACACCGTACCCGCCTCAACGTCAGCGCCACCGCTCACCGAGACCATTCTCTGCCTCTGTGGCGGGGCGGCAAGCACAAATGAGGCATGCGTGCTGTTGGAGATGATGGGGTTTGTTGCTGACATGGCGCGGCGGTGTCTTGTCCGTGGCTGCGGCCTCTCCCACTTCTGTGGCTGATGGTTCATTCCGAGCATGAGTGTAGCGTAGCTAGGTGGTAAAGAGAAAGAAAGAGTGTACAGAGAAGGCGCGGGCCGGGAAGCGGCGGGCGAGTGGCGATGCTGGATGTTGATTTGCTGGGCCAAGCATGCTGCCATCAAATGAGCGCACTCCGCCGGGTGCTTCGAGTGGCACGGTGACGTCAACAGATCATGTACAAGGTGTGCCCCCCCCAGCCTCGGTCTACCAGCACATCCTGGAATGGAATGGAATGTATTGTTATGGCAACGTCGCGTCCACTGGAACTAAGAAAGATACCAGCTGACTGAGCAAGTTCACCCTGACGTACTGCCGGGCCGGGCATCGAGTCCGACCTAAACCACCGAGTTCAACAACCCTGCACTTGGAAACCGCGGTGATGCGAGCGAAGGCTTCGAACAGCTTGGCTGCACGGGCTCACCTAGGGGCACATCGGTGTCGGTTCCAGGGATATAGGGGAAGTGGAAGCGACCAGTGTAAAATTCAAAGAGAGAAGAAGAGGAGACGAAGGAAGAAGAGGAGACAAGGTAGGACGAGCTGCTGCTACCATGCAGTCGCCCCAGTTGCCACTGTTGTCGCCAAGCGGGGGTGCTTCCGTGCCCGCGGACCTCGACGGCGATAGCGGCGTGGACCGCCCCCTCCATACCAAGCCACCAGGTACGCCATGCGCCTCATCCATGCCTCTGGCGAAAAACTGCGCGCTACATGCTCCTCGACCCCGTCTTTACGACCCTGTCATAAGCGTGCAAGGGCGCATGCATTACGCGGCCAGTGTGCAGGTTTTTTGGTCATGGGCGGCGAGGTTGGCATGGCGCCATCAAGGCGGCCGGCATGGCAGCGGCAGGGGCGATGTCTACCAGCACATCCTGTCGGAACGGTTTAATCTATAAGATGCTTCTATTGTGTCTATGCATGCATGCGCGTCATCGGTCCAATGCCGATCCATCAAAAGATGGAGCACTGCAAGAAACTTAGCAGTAGCATTAAAAGCAAAACTCACAGTAGAGGCAGAGTCTCGGGCCAATTGAATTTGGTGACGGCCAGCTTCTTCCAAATACGATACAGTCAGCGGCGCTTTCTTTGATGGATCGAAAATATCGCACACCTCATCACACAAGTCAGTTGATATTTCACCAAAAAGGATTCAGACTATGTGCGATGGCCATTTGCAGTGGTGCTCTGCATCACACTCGCAACCCGGTGCTACGGGCAATGCAACCGATGAGCGATCGTCTGGCACTATGCGAGATTAAAATGGTTCCAACACTGGTTGAATGCAAACCACTCTCTTTCCATTGTTTGTATGAGGGGGAGTGAACGACATCATCGCCCAACACTGGCAATAAATTTTTGAAACTCTTGGACAAGAAGCGGCTGTTCCGCTCCTTTGCATCCGGAAAAAAACATGGTTGTTTATCGTATTCTGAAAACGTGCTGCAGATGGATAAATGGGTTACTCCCGGCATAAGCATCAGCCAGAGGTGCAGTGGGAGGGGAGACTTGGGGCTGAGCGAGGGATCAATGACAATGTATGCTGGAGGGGAGCTCTTTGAGCCTTTCACGCTGACAATTAAAGCAACGTGATACTTCCATGCAATGACTGAGTAAGACGACCTGTTAATTGCTGATGACGGAAGCATGGGGTGGATGCCGCTATTTGAGCCTGGGCTATGGCTGAATGCGTATACAGCACGAGGTATAGTCATTGATTTCTTAATCCAATCCTTGTCAGAGGCCGAAATTCTTCCTTTTTTGGTCGACTGGCGCTCTGCTGCTTGTTTATCTCCAAGGAAATATGCGCGATTTGCATTCGCCAGTGTGTGAGCTGAATGACACATACGATAGTAACACGTGCCATATTCAATGTCCCATGGAATGCAGCACATTGCCGTACAGAGCATTGGATCCACATTTCTTTTGGGAGAGAACATGTAGTCTATCGGGACGCTGGGAGCATCGCGCAGAAATCGAAAAGCATCTATAGTCTCCAACAGTGACCATTTCGGGATGGCCTACGCAACTAAGCGACTGGCATTTGTAAAGCAAATAAGGCAAACCTCGAGCATGTCCTGCACTTTCGGGTTCAATATTTCGGGCTGTAAAGGCATTGGGCGTTAGTGGCAACAAATAGAATAGGACGCACAATGCTGCGGGCGTGGCTGAGGATCACGGAAACCGGCTCTTTCACACTCCAAGGTGAGCTAGTCAACAGATTCGGATCCAAGGGCATTGTGGAGCGATAGCTTCAGAGCAGGTCTATGGGGTTGTTGGGCTGTGTTTTTTGTTTTCGTGATAGCTGCCACGTGGCCTATAATTATACAGATAAAACTCGGTGTCGGTTGACTGCGATGGGCAGCAACTTGCGACCAGCGCAGGTTTGTATAACTCGCGGCCCCACCGCAACTTATCTCAACAATAACCACAGCCCAACGACCCCATAGACCTGCTCTGAAGCAATTGCTCCACAATGCCCTTAAATCCTTGGGATGCGAAAGTGCCGGTTTCCTGGATCCTCAGCGCGGAACCGGACATGCTGACCCTGAATATGCTCGAGGTTGGCCTGATTTGCTTTATAAACGCCAGTTGCTTAATTGCATAGGCCATCCCAAAATGGCCGCTGTCGGAGGCCGTGGATGCTTTCCGATTTCTGCGTGATGTTCCCAACGTCCCGGTAGACTACATGTTCTCTCCCAAAGGAAATATGGATCCAATGCTCTGTACGGCAATGTGCTGCATTCCATGGGACATTGAATATAGCAAGTGTCACCAACGCATGCTTCAGGCGGCCCGCACGCTAGCAACTACAAACCGCGCATATTCCCTCGGAGATAAACAAGCAGCAGAGCGCCAGACGACCAAAAAGAGTAGTACTTCGGCCTCTGACAGGGATTGGATTATGAAATCGATGACAATGCCTCGTGCTATATATGCAATCCACGATGCTCAAGACACACTTATGCATCCCATACTCCCGTCATCGTCAATTAACATGACGCCCTACCCAGTCGTTGGATGGGCATTTCACGCCGCATTGATTGTCAGCGTGAAAGACTCGAAGAGCTCCCCTCCAGCATACATTGTCATTGATCCCTCGCTCAGCCCCAAGTCTCCCCTCCCGCTGCACCTCTGGCTGATGCTTATGCCGGGAGTAACCCATGTCACTATCTGCAGCGTTTTTTCAGTCCGGTTAAACCTGCCATGTCATATTCCAGTTGCGGACGAGCGAAACAGCCACTTCTTGACCGATAGTTTCAAAGATTTATTGCCAGTGTTGGGCAATGGTATTGTTCACTCCCCCTCATATAAGCAATGGAAAGAGAGTGGTTTGCATTCAACCAGTGTTGAAACCATTTTAATCTCGCATAGTGCCAGACGATCGCTCATCGGTTGCATTGCCCGTAGCACCGGGTTGCGAGTGTGATGCAGAGCACCACTGCAAATGGCCATCGCACATAGTCTGAATCCTTTTTGGTGAAATATCAACTGACTTGTGTGATGAGGTGTGCGATATTTTCGATCCATCAAAGAAAGCGCCGCTGACTGTATCGTATTTGGAAGAAGCTGGCCGTCACCAAATTCAATTGGCCCGAGACTCTGCCTCTACTGTGAGTTTTGCTTTTAATGCTACTGCTAAGTTTCTCGCAGTGCTCCATCTTTTGATGGATGGTGGATCGGCATTGGACCGATGGCGCGCATGCATGCATAGACACAATAAAGGCATCTTATAGACTGACAAGTTGAGAGTGCACCATGCCCTACCATCGTCTTGATCACTGACTGTCTCGCCACCCATCCCCCGCTGCCTGCATCCAGACCCCGACATGGCCCGCAACCAAGAAAAGGCGAACAGCATGCTGTTCCGGTTCCGCGAAACCATGGCCGCGGAGCACGGCGTCGTCAACATCCGCTCCATGGCGCGTCCCAAGGTCGTCAACTCAGTCAAGTCGGTGTCCGAGGCCGAGCGCTGGCGATTCCAATGCATCCAGGACGCTGCAAAGCACATCAAGCAGATCCAAAGCCCGGGCATTCCCGAGGCGCAGCTGAGGGAGCTGAACGACTACATCAACAAGCTAATGCGGGAGAAGCGGGCATGGGAGTGGCATATCAAGGAGTTGGGCGGCCCCGATTATACTCGCTCAGGGCCGCTGGCGCTCTCCGACGGCAAGGAAATTCCCGGCAATAGGGGATACAAGTATTTTGGCCGCGCGAAGGATTTGCCGGGGGTGAAGGAGCTGCTCGAGCCAGTGCCCGTTGAGGTCGTCGAGGCCGAGGAGCTGGATGCGCCAAGAAGGCGGGCTGCGCTGCTGCGAAGTCGCTGCGACGATGCCTATTTTGGAATGCGAGACGAGGAGGACGAGGAAGTACATCGGTATGAGCGGGGGCGAGAGGATGAACTTCGACGTCAGATAGGCGCTGCCGACGATCGCTCTGACGGGGCAGAGAACACTGGGGACTCGCATGAATCAGCCGCTATTGACAATGGCGCTGCAGAAGGCAGCGAGGTCATCAATCGGTTATCTGTAGAATTGGACGACGATGTGCCCGCAATTCACGTCCCGACGCAGGCCGAAGTTGAAGAGTACTTATTGAACCGACGAAAGCAAGAGCTTTTGAATCGCTACGCCAGCTCGGACATGATCGAGTCTGAGCGTGAGGCGAGGACTCTAAGTGGGCTGAGGTAGGCTAGATGAAGCGCAATCTAGTGTTGTATTCCAATCGACCATTGCAACGGCAGCTGCCACAACGCCTCATTGCTATAGCTAGGATATTAATAATCGATGCGCTACCGCTGCTGCTCAGTAGCACCCCGCTTCGACCAGTTCTGATGCGCCAACGCCCCACATGGTGGCAACTGTCTGGTACATACCAAATCTCTTTTTGGCCGCGCCCTGGTTCCACCCGCCGCCGCATTCGAGGCCACCATTAATGATTTTGGTTGTCTGGCCAAATTCTCCCGTTGCCGCAGCATCATGGACTCCGCGGGCGTGCCAAAACCAGATCGACGAGTACCACAGCAAATCGTCCTGATTCGCCACCCGATCCGGATCCTCAAGCAGCACACGCTCATCACCAAACATATCCCGGGACGCATCGCGGTAGTTCGCAGCCCAAGTGAGCTGAATATACCCGCGACCGTAGTAGTAGCGACCCGGGACATCAAGGCCGGGAGTGGAGTAGGCGCCTGGACAGCCGTTGGCAGCGCAAGCATACTCGCGTCGAGCGCGGAGTCCATCGGATTCGTGCAAGACGTGAGCAAGAAACATGGCAAGCTCGCGGCGAGTGTCGATCTTGGACGGGAGCTTGATGGTGGCAGCATGATGTCCTGGATCCGCAGCAATGAGGAAGCCTGTATAGGCTGTCAGCGATGGCTCAGGGAATCCACAGGCCTGCACGGCGCGGCGGAATTCGTCCATCGACACAGTCAATGCTGCAATATTGATAGGCGGTGCGGGGACATTGGCAGTGGCAGTGGCGTTAGATGAGGTGCTGTTCAATGACGTGGCCAAACGATGAACGTCTGTTGCATGCTGGTTTTTAGCAAGTTCGAGATGTGGCACGGCTCACCAACTATATCTTCGTATTCGGCACCGTTATACTGAATCATCAAGTGTGGCAGAAACTGGATGATGGGTTCGTCGTAGACAATGCTAGAATAGCGGGTGGTGATGGAGTCACTCCCATTGGAGGCCTTGTCGCTAAGTAAAGTCCAGCGTTCATGATCACCCCGATAAACATGAATAGGCGTTGCAGAGAATGACGGGACCACAGAAACGAGGACGAGGCAGATAAGAGCGACAGCCCTGGCAGTCGTTGGGTGACAGACATGGCTTGGCTGGCCGATGATACCCTACATTCACGAACAAAGGAATCAGTTGAAAGAACTGGTACGAAATAATAATGAATGTGACGCGGCTTGTGAGACAAACAGAACAATGCAGACGGAATTACAGCATCACCACAGCCCGTCGATGGAGCGATTTCATACCATGATAGCGGGCTGGCGCATAAGGATGGCGTGTGTTGAGTGTGTCGTAATAGATGGTGGGCAGGGGCTGCGACGTGGGAGACGAGGCGGCGCAAGTCGGGGTGGTAGTGAAAAAGCAAGAAGGAACGCGGACGGCGATCAATCCAGCAAACAAATATAACATGGCCGATTGCAGAGTGGCACGGCTTCATTCATCCATATCCAGCGCGATAGCCGTTTCCATATCCGCGAGCCATCGGGCACATTGCTCAGCACACTCCACAAACCACCGGTGTGCAGTCTCCATGCTAGCTCGAGCCTCGGCGGCCTTGGCCTCGGTGGTCAAATCCAGTCCCTGGCGCCGTACCCACCATCGCAGGCCCTTGGGCCCGGTCACTGTGTCAATTACATCTGTAATTATCTGGCCAGCGTCCATGGCCATGTGGTAGAGATCCTGGGCGCGGTCTTCGTCATCATCCATGGCGTTAGCTGACCAAAGCAGGTCCGAGACAATATCATCGACTCGGGAGCGAAACATATCGGCATCAAGATGGACGCGCTCGCAAATCTCTATGTCATCAATGGGATAGTCAAGGGCGATGAAAGCGCTGGCAGGGTCCAGGGACAGGGTGCTGCTGGCAGTCGAGTCCTTGGTCGCCGCCGGCGGAATTCCACCGGGGTGGATGAGGACCCGGAGCAGGAGCTTCTTGAATAGAAGACGCGCGGTTTGGAGAAATTTTATAAATGCGGCGTGGAACGTGCGCCTCCGTAGCGTCCATACCACTTGGTCGCCTTCAGCATCCGAATCGGTCAAGTCATCAAAGTCTTCCGAGTCATACTCGAGCTTGACGGGCTTTTCCACAAATGCAGTCTTGGAGAGCAGGGATGCAGTCTTGTCGACAGGGTCTGCGGCATCGGCCTTACTCGGCCCATGCTCAATCATCTCACGACTAGCGTCCTCCACTAGTCCAATGACCTCGGCGACCTTATCTCGTGTGGCAAGGAGCGGATCCCATGCATAGTCTGAGAACCATCGTTTCCTTTCCTCTCCAGTCTCATATGTCGGATCAAGGACTTTTGCGGCATCGATGAGGAGCAAATCGCTTGCATAGGCGTCCGTCGCTGTATTGGGGGCAAGGAATAGGGCCTCTTCGACGCGAGTGATGAGATTCCCAATAGCGGAGACCAAGTGTGCAGCACGCAGCAATAAAGATCGTCGAGCATGACGCCCAAGCCGCCGCCTTGGGGTGGCGTCGAAGCACACGGCTGTGAAACACTTCAAATGTGCTGATAGGGACGCAACGTCGGGCAAACACGCTTCGACAGCCGCGGCACCACCCTCCACAGCTCTGGATGTTGCCAACTCGCGAGTCAATACGGTGAGTCGCACGGCGAAATGCGCGAGCTTCATAGCCCGGTTTTCGGCCTCCGCGCGGGACTGCATGACGACGAGAGGGCCCGGGAGAGCATCGACGTCGTCCCTGTCGGAGTCGATTGCCGCGTGCTTGAGGGTGGACAGGGACAGCATGCAGTACGTGGAGAGATCGACCAGCGCGGCATGAGCCTTTGACGACATGATGGACGCTGATGAGTTTGAGGCTGCTTTTCAGCCAACGCAGCAATCAGCAGCAGCCAGCATGTTTCTCCGACTCGCCGGACACTCAAGTAGGAGCCCGTTATATTGATCACTGCTTACAATGCACGCAACTGTAGAGACACTGGGGATGCGTGCGGGGCCGATGCTGTCGGCACGCCTGGGCCTCCGCGGCCTCGCCACCCAGCCGTCCACCACAGCCCCAGTCGACGACGCCGTGGCCCAGAAACAGGCCAATGCAATTATCGATGCGCTACCGGGCAACTCTCTTATCTCTAAAACCGGCATTCTCACGGCCGGGATTGGCGCGGCCACGTTCCTCATCTCCAAGGAAATCTACGTCCTAAATGAGGAGACCCTCATCGTGGCTTCTTTCGCAACGATCGTGACCGCGCTAATCCGCACTCTCCGCGACCCATACAACGCATGGGCTGCGGATCAGACCGCGCGTATGCGGGACATGTTCAACGCTGCACGCAAAGAACACGCCCTTGCGGTGCAAACGCGCATTGATGATGTCGCACAGCTCTCTGACGTCGCTCAGGTGACCAAGGATCTCTTTGGGATGTCCAGGGAGATGGCCGAGATGGAATCCGAGGCCTGGGAGCTGCGTCAGAAGGTGCAAACCGCCGCGGAGATTCGCTCGGTGCTGGACTCGTGGGTGCGGTACGAGGCACAAGTGAGGGAGCGCGAACAGCGTCGGGTGGCCGATGCCGTGCTGGAGCGTGTCACCGGGCAGCTGCAGGATCCGCGCATGCAGAAGATGATTCTGGCGCAGTGTGTGGCCGATGTTGAGCGTCTCTCAAAGCAGTAGGGCGTGTTGGGGCAGTGTGCTTGTCGGTGGGTGATTATACTACTGGAATCAAAATGATGCCGTTATGCTCGCTAGCCTCTATGAGCATTGGTGATGACGTGTGGGAGAGTTATTGACTTTGTGGAGAAGCACCTTGGTGTGGTGTGCTATTGTTGCAGGAACAAGTAGGGGTCCTTAGTCTGTTGTAAAGGCACCTCAATTGACCTTCACAATACAGATAGTTATCACAGTGAGAATTCAATCTGTATTTCCTAGAGGTTGGGGGGTGGCAAAGCTCCTTCTTAAACCTTGGATTTGGTACAGTTTAGCTCTATGTCATAGAACATCACACAAACAGCTAATATAAATGCTCATTTACATCATGGTTGCTCGATTTGAGAGACAAGGTAGTAGCACAAATAACTGGCTCAATTTATATAATTGTTTTCCAATTTGGCTCATGATTCACTTTGAAGATCAGTGCATCTGCACTATAATTCCTTGTGCTCCACTCTATTTTATCCATTCCCAGGCCTCCCAGCCAAGGCAGGCATAATAGGTATGAAATCAAATGGGAAAGTGATGTTGGCACTGCCTGGACCCCCAAAATTTTGGGATTTGAATTGAGAAAGTAGCTATGCAAACATGCTACTATGTTGGTGCATATTGTATTGAGACAATAGTAAATTGTCAATGAATTGACTATTGTTGTAGATTACAAGATTGCATAGGAATTTGATTGCAAAACCTTTACTACATTGAATGTGGCATACTGCATTGTTTGTTCTCCCATGGTCTGGCCACGTGTCCTTCAGGTTGAAAAGCGGTGCTGCCAACGGGCCCGGCTCTGCATTTTCTCCTCACCAATCTCCAATAAACACTGCAACAGCACCACCTCCACAGACACACAAGCCAACCATGAAGTACTCCACCGCCATCCTCTTTGCTCTTGTCGCCACCCTTGCTGCTGTAGCACTGCAGCCTGTCTCTGTTGATGCCTCCCGGCTGCCATTGGAGAAGCTTGAAAGACTCCAAGACAAGGCCATTAAGGCCGGACTCAACTTTGCCCCTGAAGATCTCGCTGCCAACTCCGCGCTTATCCACTGCCGAACCAAGGCCAACAAGCATCGTGACGATCCCAAAATGTATGGCCTTACTGATGATGAAATCATCCAATGCCTCCGGGCCAAAAAGATCCAAAGCAATTATATCAAGTTCAGAAATTTGGAGGATGCAGATGCGGTGAGAGAGTTTCAAAAACTCATGAAGGCAGAGAAACAGGAGCAGAAGGAAAAGAAAGAACAGAAGCCAAAGAGAGAGCAGAAGCCAAAGGAAGAGGATCAGGATGTAGTTGATGAGGCCAGAAAATTGAAGATGCCAAAGCGAGAGCCAAAGCCAAAGAAAGAGCAGAAGCCAAAGAAAGAGCGTGTGCCTCAGACACCCGGAAATGCCGACTTCCAACCAGTCAACCCAGCTTTCAGTAGCTAGGACACAGATGCGAACTAGCAATTAAGGAAAGGCTGCCGATCATTCAGTCATTTATTAATTATGGACTATCAAGTATAAAATGAAAGCTTGTGTTCTGCATATACGTCTGCCTTGTTCAAACAAACTGGGCAGTTTAATTATGAAAATTGTAGAAGACCTCTAAGAGATCTCAAGACTCATTTTAAGTGTGAGATTCCAGTGGAGCTGGATCTTTTACTTTGACTAGCTATGTGTGTTGTGCGGGCTGGCGAGCAACTTATACTTTGCCACAGCCTTGCATTGAACCTTGATTTCAATGCAAGCAAGCATACTTATACTAGGCCTAAGTACTTGGCTAGGCTAGGAGTGCCTGCCCAGGGCCTGGGTTAAAAAACCCCGCATACTAAAGGCCCAATACAGGCATTGTTGGGTTGCATACAGTCTCAGATGTGTTCAGGATACAGAATTTCAGTATTTGTCAGGAGAAAAGTTGTGCTCACTCTCCTTTTATACTGCCAGATTACTGATGTTACGTCATCACCTTGATGACGCCTTCGGTTGTCGTCCGGGACTCCAGGCTGTTGAGTCTGACTAAGCCATTGCTCTTATCGCAAAAGTAATCTCCTCTTTTTTGTTCGCCGCCATCCCCCATCATCCGCAGACCTCTTAACCTTCTCCCTCGGCTCTCTTTCCTCTAGTCCATCAACTGGAGCAATGCGCTTTGGTGACTGGTGCCACACCACAAGGGCCGCGCCATTACACAGCGGTTAGCGAGCCCTTCCAGGAGTCGGG
>QZWS01000159.1:0-20632 GCA_004114245.1 Zoopage sp. CT-All
TAGAGTGTTTGCGCAGCCACTTTACCTTAGCTCACTTTACCTTGAGACTGCTTTTATCAAGGTAAAGTGTTTGGGGGAAGTCGGCTGCCCTAATAGACTTCTCCTTAGCTAAGGGAAAGCATGCCGCCATCACCACCACTTCCCCCATTGTCACCACCACCACATACGCCCTTATCCTGTCCTGTAGGTCTTTGTTTTGATGTTAATGATGGCTGATCTTTGCATAGCCCGGGTCTAATGGGGAGGCGGGAGTGGATCCAAGAGGCGCGGATGCTGCCGCGCATGCCCCCACCACCGATCCTGAGATGCAACCACCAACACGCACCACCACCACCACCAAACGACGCGGATGGAATGAGGCGTGGGACCTGCCACTCCTGATTGCAGCACAGATGCACGGTTGCCACAAAAAGGAGTACGGCTCAATCGGGAAGGCGTACGGCAAGGTCGCGGCTGATCTCAGTGCGGCGCTTGGCGCAGAGGTTACGCCGCGGCAGGTAGAGAATCACCTCAAGGTTTTGATGGTGGCCGGGAAGGCCAAAATGGTAGAGGCGCAAAGGGCGACGGGAATCGAGGTGTCCTACACCGAGGTACAACAAAAGGCCGCGGAAATGGTTGGCGAGGCTGAGGAGATCAAGGTAAGCAAGCGCGCATGTTCAGGGGCTAAACTACTGCATTAGGAGCATGCAGCAACTAAGAAACGGCAGTTGGAGGATGAGGATGAGCTTTTGGAACAGGTTGCAATGGAAGGCTTCTCCGCGGGAAGATCTGCACGGGCCAAATTACTCTCAACAAGCCAAGATCAAGTGCGCCCCTCCAACGACAATGCAGGCGAAGCATTGGGAAGTATGCCATTACCTTCACGGGCAAGATCACGGGCTAGGAGACGATGCTATGCCGAAGAAGATCGTGAGTATCAAAATATTGTGGAGAAGATTACCAAGGAATTGCAAGAGCAGCGCAAATATGAGCAGGCCCGCGAGGAACGCAATCAAGCCCAGAGGCAGATGCTAGAAAAGCTAATGGTGGAGCATCAAGAGGCAAGCACGCGTCAGGCCGAGAAGGAGGCAAAGGATGCTGAGCGGCAGCAAGAACACAATATGATGATAATGCAGCTGCAGCTGCAAATCTCACAGCAGCTGCAGCAGCTAGGCAATAAAAAATAAATGCAGTGCATTATAACCTGCAATGAGTATTATTTATAAATGCAGTAAAGTTTTGCCAAAGTAATAATTGACGTGTACACACTAAATGCACACTAGTTGCCACCCAACAATGTATTATTAAGCACCATTCTGGAGGAGTGCTGTAGCTAGATACTCCTCCAGTGTTGGGGGAGTGCACTGAAACCTACTAGCAATCTGGCCCCCATACAAGCAGTTATGAATGTTGGTAAGAATTGCCGCCACCTTGTACTCCTTTCCCACTGGGGACTGCCAGATTCGCTGATGGCACTTAAGATTCAACTTAGTCCACATACTAGGCATTATTAATACACTATTTAAAGGGAGCTAGAGGGCAAACTGACTTGGTAATTCGTCCAAATGACCATTCCACCACCACACATTTTGATGACATTTCCCGGTTCTCTGCAGCCACCAGGACATTCTGGATTGCTGCACGGACATTTGGACCACGTACACAATTCATACGAAAGCCGTAGGCCGGGTCCCCATAGAGGTGGAGGTCCTGGTTGTCTGGGAGATATCCCTCAAGCAACTCCACTAGACCAGACCTTCTCAACATCCAAGCATCATGATGCCTAGCTGCATAAGGCCCACCCAAAGCCACAATCGTCCCATCCGGAGTAACAACGCCTTGGAACTTCATCGCATGGAGGTGCTTGAAGCCACTGTACATGGCCCTCTGGTGGAACTTTGGCCTGGCAATTGGTCTGACTGTCCCATCAATGAAACCAAAAACGCCCTCAGCCCCATCCACAGGTCTCCCTTGAGCTGCCACGCATTGAGCATACTCCTGTAGCTTTCCAGGAGTCAGACGCCGCGTATCAAAGTCTAGGAGGCAGCCAAACTGGCTGTAGAGAAGCTCCAACATTGCTTGAGCAGCTCTGGACAAAGTGCTGTAATCCCTGTGGAAAATGCTGCTCAAGTCATCCAACCGCAGCGGCCAGGCCAGACGAGCAAGAAGAATGCAGAATGCCTCGATTCCAGTGATAACCACACGATTCTCCAGGGTGAGGAGGGGAGGAAGATGCAAAGCCTCAAAAACAAGGTGCAAATCTGCAGTACTATGAAATCTATTGTATTTTAGCCCTAGCCCCCAAACCAATCATTCTAATGACATACCGGAACCTTATACGAACACTTGCATCATCCCAGACACTTGGGTCATCGATATTGAAGGCCCCAGGGGAGAAAAGGGAACCATAAACTCTGGGACGTGGGACGCGTTTTTTCGCCTCCAAATGGGTCTGCAGCTCTAGGAGCAAGTTTGCAATGTTGGTAGTAGGCCTAGCATCATCTGCGATTGTGTTGTGGAGTGTGTAGAGGAGTTTGAGGGGGAGTTGGATGTGCATGGCGGCAGGATGGCACAAGGAAAAGTGGGTGGGGAAAGTGAAGTGCTGCGCAAACACTTTTTTGCACTTCACTTTACCTTAGCTTGGCTAAGGGAAAGTGGCGGGGAAAGTGGCTGGGGAAAGTGGCTGCGCAAACACTCTATTGTGTAGAGGTGTCTGGCGTCAAGAGCGTTATCAGTGCGGCAAGCAAGAGCGGTAGGTGAAAAATGGGCACAGCCAAGTTCCAGTATTGCTGGGCTGGGCTATTCATGGCATCTACTTGCCCATTGACGGAATATTATATTCTCCGCCTCTATACTATTGTTATAGTAATAAAGTCCATTTAGTACATTCTGCAATAGATATTTCCTATGACTTTTAGCAAGGTGGATCATATTCAATGAGAACTCAATCTATATTCCAGTGCATAAGCGGCTTAAATACTACAGAATACATGCAAAGTTTTTGCTGAAAAGCTCATTATTTCATTGGAATATCAGAAGAGATTCTATAGGTCCTCAATAAATTCCCGCTCCCTTTTTCTCTAGGCATTTGTAATCTGACGTCCCAGGGCCTGGATTTGGGCCTGGAGCTTGTGACGGCGTATGTTGATCATGCCCTGCCCAAATATATTTGATTTAGAACTGAATTCTTGTGCTCTATGTATCAATTTTGATGCACCAGCAAGAATTTTCAAAAGGAATTGGTGCGTGACCGGTTTCAACTCGTTATCACCAGTAGTTGTCCCCTTTTTAATTCTTACTGGTACGATATCTGCTCCTAACTTCATGAGGTTGAAACACGCCTGGACAACCTTAAAAAAGCCGTCGGCCCTCTTCAAGGCACCATCGGCATCCTTAGGTTCACTATCCAAGAAAGAAACTAAATCCTGCTTTGGGGCATCAGTGGCTGGCGACTTCTTTTTAGAGCGGAAGGGGTTTTGAAAACGGCCTTTCTTGGTAGCAGAGGGAGGGGACTCATGCTGGTCGGTGCTTGGCTGGGTTGTTGTCCATGAGTGGGAGCCACGCTCCATGGCAGCAGCAGGCGAGATGGCAGTGCCGGCAAGCAGCACGGCGGTGGCGGCAACAAAGATGAAGAGAGTGGTGTGCAGGCGTGTCATTGTGTGGAGGTGTCTATGGCGTCGAGAGCGTTGTTGGGTGAGCAAGAGGGTGGCGGCAAGCTGCATGACCACATGGCTTCACATTCAAGGGAGATAACGGCTTTACACACTTGCAAACATCGAGAGGTTGGTCCACGCCATCCAGCCTCGCCCTCGCCCTTGCTACAATGTTGATTCACTTTGCATCAAGCTTCAGCTCCAGATTCAAGGGATGGTGTAAAAGCCCATGCTTAGTATTGCGCATAAATACACTATTTGCTTGATATAACTCGCCCTGTTGTCCTGTGGGCTACTTGGTGCATTGCTACTCTCTTTTAGCAATAATCTGCTGAAAAGGACTGCACTGACTGCATAAATAAAGGATTGGCCACAGCTGCAACATAGCCGTCACGTTGCTAACTCACGCTACATGGACTCTGATGACGCCTTTGACCGTATCGACGCCCTCCTCGCCCGCCTCGAAACTATATCTATTGGGCCCAATACTGCTACCACATCACAGTGTAATGCTCCTGCAAACGGCACGATCGGCACTCACATCCAGCCTCTGTCGACGAGCAGCCTGCGCACTCCTATCAATCCCAACTGCGACGCGTCGAATTATACCGCAATCGATGCCTGCACAGCGTCAATCGATGGTAGCAATGCTGGTTATATTATCAACAGCAGTTCTAGGAAAGTAACAAGCAATGAGCAGCAGCCGCGGGTTATCGATTTGACAATTTCCGACGATGATGATGCAATCGCCATCACTCCTGAAGCGTCAGAGTTATTGGATGCGACACGCTTGTTTCGTTCGCCCAAGGGGCATGTCGAGGCTGCAGAAAGTGCAGTGTATATATCAAGTGCTTCCGACGCGGAATTTGCTGCCAACTCCAAAGCGGTTGATCCCGATAGCTCTGCTGCACATAGCGAGGACGAATCACGCGAGTTCGACCAGCGCGATGAAGATATACTACATGCGACGTTGGAGGGATGCAACATGGAGGCCGAGAATGAGTCGTGGGATGATTTAGGTGGCGACAACTCGACATCCGTCGTGGAATCGCTGACGCACTGTATTCGCCAAAACGAGCAGCTATACACTAAAATTTTGATATTCAAGGTGACCATTAGTTTCCTCGGCATTCCTTAATCATCCGCTATCACAGCCGGTATCGTTCGAGGAGGTGGAGCATATCACCAAACACGCTGGTGTCAAGACAACCAAAGGCGACTTGAGAGCCTATCTCGATGACCAGGTTCTCTTTATCCGATGCCTGAATTTAATGTTGACTATGCCAGGGCATTATTTTCTTCACTGAATCCGAGCGGGGTAAACGGCGGCAAAAGAGCACCAACAGGCTGCGATCTGTGAAAGCATCATGAGAATTCTTGCAGTGCTGTCGTGTATTGTACATTATTCAGCAATCATTGTTTCGCACGCAATTACACTGATCTCCTTCAACGGATTCAGTCACGGTAGTGGAGTAGCTGAGACAGTTCCATCTGATCATGCATCATCCGCTTACGTACATCCACAGACAAACACATATCCAATAGATCATGCAATGAAATTACAGCCAAGGAAGACGCGCAACGTCAATAGACGGGTTAGACAAATGCATCCATGGTCTGCACCACAAGCATTGCGGACTCGAGCATCGTATTCACACTGACTCGCAGCGACCGTAGCGCGACGCTCCTAAATGCACTACACATCCTCAGCCTCGGCACGGGACGAAGGATGAAGGCACACATCTCCAGAGTCGAACCGACGACGCGAAACTCTCGCGTTGTCTGCGACGTCCGCGGCTCCTTGTCAACCTCGAGCGACGCCTTGGCAATGTCCGCTAGCCGCGCCTCCGGAAACGGAATCCGAACTGTTCTGCCCAATCCTTAGTACAAAACAGCGCTGCAGTTCGCCTGCATGTTGTGCTCCATGAACGCCAGCGAAGCTCATCGACTGTCCTTTTTCTCGCCGACCGCCCACATCGCCAGCACGCCACCGCGATCATCATGACGTCCTCCGCCCAACCCACGCACCCCGAAGTTCTCTGGGCCCAGCGTGGCGACCACGTCACGGTCGTTATCAATATCCCCGACCTCGACGCCTCCTCCATGGCGCTCGAGCTCAAGCCGGCGTCCATGTCCTTCACCGGCCACACCACCACCCCCGAGCAGACCCAGTACCACTTCTGTGTCGACTTCTTCGAGGAAATTGATCTAGCCGCGTCGAAATACGCGCCGCAGGGCCGTGGAATTCTGTGCATGTTGCAGAAGAAGAATGGCGGGTACTGGCCGCGGCTGACCAAGGAAAAGGTCAAGCTGCACTGGCTGCGCACGGATTTCTCGCGCTGGAGAGATGAGGATGACGAAGAAGAAGCGGCGGTGGAGGAGGCAGATCCGTATGCTGGGATGGACTTCTCGCAGTTTGGATCCATGGGTGGCTTCGACGGTGGCCTGACAGGTGGGCAGTTTGATGCCGACAAGCTGGCATTCAATGAAGTGGAGGATGAGGATGAGGATGAGGATGGTGAGGGTGAAACGTTGGATATGAACGCTACGGTAAGTGCTCTTGCTCCATCAAAGTAGTGGCATGCTGATGTGCCACATGTAGGATTAAAATGTTGCGTTGATATGACTTTGCGCGCTGCAATATAGTCTGCTGCTTCATTCATTCACTTGTAGCGTAGTGTGTGTTTCACCCGTCAGTGAAGAGCGGACAATTATTGCCACGTGGAGCACTGCAATGACCGTCATACATCGCCTACACCGCACAGTAAAATTCGCTGCCGCAACGAGGACACTTCTCTGCGTCCAACAACAGCTGGTTAACAAGAACGCCAGCGGGAGTATTTCCGAGTCCGTCGTTGCCCACGTCCAGAGACGATAACCGCCATGACTCCGATCGCGGAGCATCGTGAGCTCGGAGGCCGCATTCTGCGCAGGTACGAGCTCTAGGAGACGCTAATAGTAGCTGGGTCACTGCACAGCGATCTATTCACATGCTTAGATAGGATTGTGCAATGATGGGCAATTCTTCACCCCATATGTGTCCGTCGGAACACTCAACATTCCCACCAACATCAAGAAGGTTTACCCAGCCCATAATGTCGCCAGAGCTCTCCTGCTCCAGACCGATGTGGGTTGAATCCGCATGGATGACAGCACTGCAAGCAGGACACCGCTCTTTCTCGGCAACGACCGATAGCAAGGCAGAGCTCGATTTTGCCTCATTGAGCCAACCGTCGAGAATGTGTCGCTCATTGCGACAAGGATCGCTGGGAATAGAGCGAAAGCGGTCCGACCATCTAGACACAGAAATGACATCTGCAGCTATGAAATGTGAGAATAGAGCGGTTGGAGTATTGTCCTACTGGTAATCTCGTCGAAACCTGCATGCTTGACAAGGCTAGAAAGGCGTTTTGCCCAGTGCCGCAGGAGCAGGGGAGCGACTTGCTGCATAGCTCGGCTGATGTGATTTCTTTGCTCATCATTGAGACATAACTTCTACACATGATGTTAATCGCAACATTGCAACACCGCACAATACCGTAGCAGTCCAATTTAAAAAGTACATGGATTGGGCCGCTTGTACTAACCTAGGAGAATGCTCAATGGTCACTAACTGGTGCATGGCACATTACCGAGTGGCATAGCTATCGGCAAAACTGAGCCGCAAGCCATCAGTGAATCCTTGAATGCCCGCTGAGTCCGCCAGCTGAATATACGCATGAAGTAGATCCCATATGACGTATTTTGCTGGGGCACAGCCACTTGTAGCCTTCAGAGCACTTCGAACGCCGCAGGATATTGCGCAACTTTTCGCCTCGTTCCCTCTAATGGGCTTTTCTATACTCTCTCCTGCATGTGCATTCGCCATGAATGAGATCGATACGTGCGCAGCATCTTCGTTGGCTGTTCGGTAATGTAGCTCCACAGTTGGCTTTAACCTGGACAATTGAGCTCATGGAAAATGGAGCATACTGTACCAGTAGACCGTCGCAACGCATAGCTTGTTGCTGCTTACCGCTGCACCAAGAAAGCATGCGCTTCTTTGAAAAATCCCAGCGCTGATGCTTCCGTTGGTAATATCTTGTTTCTCAGACTCTTTGAGATCCTGTAAGATCACGTGGCGCGTACGTGTCCGGACGTCTGCGCTTATAATAGCACTTGGTATGACTTGTTGACTGCTAGTAGGGTTTATGGTGCGAAGGGTCGGTCCACTTGGACTGTGAATATCCAGTTGCATGTCGTGAATGGAACCGTCGTAGCTGTAGGCAAGTATGCTTGCTGAAGAATGACTAGTATCCACTGCGCATGGGTGTCCCTTGGTGAGAGCTAGAATTGTGATGACTACATGGAAGGCAGTAAAATTGCGCTACCATAAATGGGTAGGCCAAAAGGGAGCTGGAGGTGGGCAAGACACGGTCGAATTTCTTTGCTAGCTTTCGATCGAGCATCCCAAGCATAGATGTCGGTGCCTTTTGCAATGATGAAATAGCCGGGCGATTTGTCGAGACCATCGACCCAGCAAACAGCAGTGATAGGTCGAGCATCTGCCGATATTAGCACTGACGTGTCCGAACACTCGACGCGTATGCCCCCTTTGCGAAGCTCGTCCATATAAATGCAAATTTCGTGAAGCCGCACGCATCCATTGCAATCAGCGCTGAGAATCCATGCACTCTGAGAATCAGAAGCTGTCGACGACCATGCCGACCAGACTAGGAAATCGATGGGCGCCAAATCATGCACATTTGATCCACGAAAATCAGATTGAGTGTAGAGTTCCTCGACGTGAGCACTATCAGCTGGATCGGTCTTGCGCTCCAATGTTCGGCTACGCTTGCTTCAGTGGCTCCAAGATTAGTAGTATGATTTACGCTACGATTCGCAATCGACCATTTCGCTGACCCAAAACGAGCAGCGATTGTCCTCGCACACGCGAATTCAATTCCTTGAAAAACGGCTTGGACCAGCTAAAAGCTACAAAGCGTCCGTTCCTGAGCCAAGAGCAGGACGCATGCCACCGTCACCTGTGTAATAGTCTGACAAGCAACCGCTATCTGGAAAAATTGAATCAATCTAGGGTCGTGTTATTCTACGTGCAAGAGCATTGTACTGGTTTACCGCTCGCCAAAGGCCGAGGTCAGGGTGCTTGAATGGCTCAAGAATAAGAACGTCCCCGCCTGTGGTAATAGTTGTGAGTAGAACACCACCGAAATTCGAGCATCCTGTTGGAGACCAGCCTGACTTTAGAAATCCCTCAGGACCGCGCAAGGCCTCGCCTATCAGATTATCAGTGGAGCGAAGAGCGAGGCAGTGTACATACTATTTGCATTACGGACTTTATTCAGGCGACGTTGCTTTGCTGCGGGCTCTTCCTCGTGTCCCACCGCTCCCACGCAATCGTTATATAACAAGACATGCTGTTTGAGAAAGTATTGGCGCCGAGTACAGGTCACGGTGGCTAAGGGAGCGATCGAGGGAGTCTAGGCAAATCGCCGACGAGCATCAGCTCCGGTCATGAATGGTTAAATCGGTGCTTATACCAAAATATGCAGCGAATTAAACGTGCAAACAAGCAGCTGATTATCTTCGGACCACGTCAAGCTTCCGGGGACATCGGGTCGGGATCGAATCTCAGCATGCATTGGCAGTGTCACGTGTCGACGATGTCTGTGAAGGATAATGTGGCAGTAGGTCAGCGTGAAAAGTAAAAGATTCAGAGACCAGTCACCCCATGCCTGCCTCCTTTCACCGCACCCTAGGTCCTACTCCCAACACTTCCGCTCGGTGGAAGAGGCCAATCTTACTTCTAAACTTCTCTTGCTTATTCCGTCCCAGACCCTTGGTAAACATATCCGCAGCCATCTCCTCTGTCGGACAAGACACCAATTCGATTTCTGCTGAAGCTACTCTTTCGCGTAGGAAATGATATCGAATGTCTATATGCTTGGCTCGGTGGTGGCTAGCTTCGTTTTGTGCTAGTTTAATAGCACCTTGATTATCTTCCCAAATTTTTGTTGCTTTTCTTTGGGGGAATCCAATCTCGGCCAGGAGCGCTCGGATCCAGATTGCCTCAGATGCTGCCTCAGCTGCACTCATGTATTCTGCTTCCGTTGATGATAACGCCACCGTTGCTTGCTTGCGGCACCTCCAGGCTATGGCTGCACCTCCGAGGAGAAAGCAAAAGCCTGTGATTGACTTTCTTGCGTCGAGATCATTCGCCCAATCTGCGTCTGCATATCCACGCGCATCAAGCGTTTGATTCTCCCCTCCGAACACCAATCCCACATCCTCTGTGGCCTTCAGATAGCGTATAATTTGTTTCACAGCTATCCAGTGGGATTCGCGCGGTTCTTTCAGGTACTTGGATACTGTGCTGACCGCGAATGCAATGTCCGGCCGAGTTGTTACCATTGCATGCATCACCATTCCCACAGCCTTTCGGTACATTGTCCTGTCCTTGGCTGGTGGATCATTCTTTTGTGTGTTGCTCAGTCTCAAACCAGGGGCAAATGGTGTTGCGCTCGGGTTCACATCTTCCATCTTCAGCGTCGATAGGATTTCTCTTACGTATCGTTTCTGCGTCAGCGTCAGAATCTTCCGCTTCCTATCGCGCTTGACTTCCATGCCTAGCATCATGTTCACCTCGCCGAGATCTTTGATGTCGTATGCCAAAGCAATCTCTCCCTTCACATATGCCACGGCTTCCGCTGATTTCGACACCACAATCATGTCGTCAACGTAAAGGCCCACCAGCACTAGTTCTCCTTCGAGCTGCATCGCGAAAATACTGTGATCGTTTGCTAGTGTTTGCAGTCCTATCCGCTCAAAAGTAGCTTTGATCTCATGGTACCATTCACGCGGGGATTGTCGCAGGCCGTAGAGGGCTTTCCGTAGACGCCAGACATTGTTCGGCTGATCTACGCTTTCAAAACATTCCGCTGGATATGCGAAGACCTTTTCTTTCAGGGTGGCATTGAGGAACGCGGACTTCACATCAAGTTGGTGTATCTCCATATCTTCCACTGCCGCGATCGCCAGTAGTATCCGTAGGGATTTGTACTTCAATGTTGGTGCGAATGTTTCTTTGAAGTCTATCCCTTCGATCTGCTCAAATCCGCGGACACAGATTCTCGCTTTCCATTCAACTGGTATGCCGGCTTCATCCCTCTTTAGCGCAAATACCCACTTGAGACTCAGTGGGCGTTTTCCTTCTGTGGCATCTGGATCAACACTCTCGTATGTACCTTTCCGATCCAGCGAGGTCATTTCCTCAACCATCGCCGTGTAGATATCATCCCAGTGTGGGCTTGCTCGGGCCTGATCCATTGTCAAAGGTACATCGGGGTCCAGTAGTGATTCTGCCACGAATGCTGTTTCGTAATCTTGTAGGTGCGCTGGTGGTCGTCGCACGCGGGTAGATAACTGTCTCCTGTCGTCTTCCTGTTCTTCCGCTTGCTCATCATTCGGCTCTTCGGGTGGCTGGACTACAGGGGCAAGTTCGATGATTGGTTCTGGCTCATGGAGTATCTCTGCCACTTCATCCGGTGTTGATGCTACGGTTTCTGCTGGGTTGGTTTCGCGTTCGCCTTCTTCTGCCTGCGGCTCGCATTCCACCTCCACCGTTTGTCCCTCCATGAATACACAGTCTCGGCTGACATTCAACTTCTTTGATACTGGGTCATAGATCCGATAAGCTTTGACCCCTTGTACAAAGCCCATGAACAACACTGGTTTCGATCGTACGTCCAATTTCTTGCGTCCCGGTGACAGATCCAGTGCGTAGATCTTTGCACCAAACCGTCTAATCTCACTAACATTTGGTCGCTTGCCGTGATATGCTTCATAGGGTGTTGTCCCTGGTAGTGCTCGGGTGGTTACTCTATTCCTAATATGCGCCGCGTAGTGGACTGCCTCAGCCCAGAATTCCGTTGGTAGCTGCGCGTCTAGGAGAATTGCCCGTATCATCTCGCCAAGAGTTCTGTTCATCCGTTCGGCAACTCCATTCTGTTGCGGCGTGTACGGAACGGTCAACTGCTGTGCAATCCCGTGCTCACTTAAATGTGCCTTGAACGCGCTGCTGATGTATTCTCCACCATTGTCTGTTCTGAACGCCTTGATTTTCCTGCCAGTTTCGAGCTCGGCCGCTGCTCTGAACTGCCGGAATGTGTCGAACACATCGCTCTTCTCTCGGACGGTATACACTCGCATATATCTTGTTGCATCGTCTATGAAAGTCACGAAGTAACGCGTCCCGCCCAGTGACTTTACTTGCATCGGTCCGCATACGTCCGAGTGCACCAGCTCAAGTGGTTCCTTAGCCCGACTTGTCGAAACAGGGAACGGCGCTCGCGTCATTTTCGTCCTGAGACATACATCGCAGTTGACCTGCGCATCTGGGTTGTCCACCACTAGGCCCTCAATCAGGCCCTTGTCCGCCAGTTCCCGGATTGCATTCGTATTGACATGACCCAGACGCCGATGCCACATTTCTAATGTCGAAGTTGCCACCAGCGCATTGTAGGCGGTGTGCTCTGTCCATGCTTCGTTGACCAGCATGTAGATATAATTCGATCCATGTCCTACCGCAACTGTCTTGCCATCCTTCCTGATATAGCATACATCCGGGTCAGGATCGGGAAACCTCAGCGTGAATCCGCTATGCCGCAGGCGACCCAGAGAGAGTAGCGTCCGCTTGAATCCCGGAACAAACAGTACTCCGAGGATCTCCAGGAGCTCCACGGTTCCATTGATACGTGTATAGATCCGCAAGTCGCCGCATCCTACCGCTTTGTACCTGTATTCACCGTCCGCGAATCCCACCTGTACAGGGGCAATCTCTTGGTAATTGAACAACAGTCCTTTATTGTCCGTCATGTGTGCACTGCTCCCCGTGTCGGCCACGAAATTACTGTTGTCTGATTGCTTCGTCCATGGAGTCGACGATGCGGCGTATGCCACTATATCGGTGTTGTGGGCGGCCTCTCTTGGTTTCTTCGTCGGACAGTTATACTGCATGTGCCCTTTCTTCTTGCACACATGACAAGTGATTGTCGGACATCTCGCGCGGACGTGCCCGACCTGGTTGCATTTGTAACACCGTTGCTCATCGTCCGTGCCAGTCGGGTTTGATCCGCCGCGCCTGAACGCTGCATGCGCCTCCTCGACTCTGTTCTGTTCGTCACGAAACTTGATCTTGTCTTCGTACTGTAGGAGGGCGGACGATGCGTTCTCAATTGTGAGCGTGCCTACGATCTGCTGCATCTCGAGATGCTCAACCATCTTCATGAATGGCGATCCCTCGAGTCCGATCAGCACTCCCGCCAACAGCTCGCTCCGGTCTTCTTTGGCTCCGCCGACCATATCTGCCCACAACCGCTCTCGCACTGCCAGGTACTCTTCCATTTTCTGTCCGGGTGGCATTCTGTATGCATAAAAACGCGAGCGGGCTAGCATCCGGCGTGCCTCCGTCTCTCGGCCCATGATCACCCGTATCTTCTCCCAGATCAGCTTAGCTGCGTCTATCCCGTTTACCATTGGTCTAACGCGATCGCTTAGAGAAGACTTGATCATGTGCGCGGCCTTGGCATTCTTACGCACGTCTTCAGCTGATGGTCCTGACGTCAACATTATCTGCACTGTTCCGTCGGTCGTCTCTGCCTCACGTTCGAGGACGTTAGTTTCCACATATTGCCAGACGTTGGCCGCGATCAGCGCGGTCCTCATCGAGTCGGCCCAGCTCGTCCAGTCGTCGCGGAGTCGGGGCAGGCCCTGCACGTTCAAGCCTGATTCAAGGCTATTCATACCAGTCGGGGTATCAGTCGGGGTCGGTCGGGTCGGTCGGTTCAGTCGGTTAAAGTGTGGCGCTGATAACGTGAAGGATAATGTGGCAGTAGGTCAGCGTGAAAAGTAAAAGATTCAGAGACCAGTCACCCCATGCCTGCCTCCTTTCACCGCACCCTAGGTCCTACTCCCAACAGTCTGGTGACTCCAAATGCGTAGAGCTAGATCAATACTATTGGATATGCAAGCATATCTCATCAGGATAGCAGACTGTAGAATACTACTGGCAGTACCTTGGACGCAACTTTCCCTTTGTTCAGAAGGCAGAGCAAGTAGTTCGAGGGGGGTGTGTATGGCGAGGCAGCGCGGGAGACTCCTTGGCTGGCCTTGCCGCTTTCACCAAGACAACATCAATAAAGTGCTTAGCATTAGGTCAAGCTTATTGCATTTCATGGCACTTCGGTGGTGAATCTCGCCAGTTGAGCGTCTTCGACTTCGTCGCGACAGGGAGAATGCAGTGCTGATGCGTTGGCTTCGCCTGAAGGTGAAGCTGGAGTGCTGCTCTCCTCGACGAGTACAATTCCAGCATCCCAATCCATCTCTACACCATCTTCAGGATGCGCAGCATATACCTCTGCGGCCAGCCAGCTATTCATATCGTTCATAAAGGTTAGGTCAAAATCCAGGATATCCTTTTTGGGCATCAAGTCCCATTCAATAAAGGCACTGTTCCGTGTCGATCCTGATTCCGAGCCAGGCAGAATAGAGGCGTGGGAAATCATCGACTCTCGTTTCGAATGCGCACACTTGACATCATGCGTGATTTCCATCGTGGACGAATGCAGGCCCTTGTCGAAATTTCGCGCATTGTACCACTCGATCAGCTCGCGCATGTTGACTTCTTGATCCTGTCGATGTCAGGAACACAAGCACTTGCAATTGGACATACCACCGAAGCCTGGTCGTCGATCTCGGGCTCACCCCCGGCTAGCCAGTCATCCCGAAGCTCTTGTCGACAATGATAATAAATGCCAGTGATAATCTTCATGTTGGCTTGCATCGTGTCAGCTACGTCGTCGTGCAGGAACCATCTTACCGCTTCTCCATTTCCGTCCCGTGAATGGTACCACGTTTTTGCAGATTTTATAAACATACTGATGGACAAGTGGTAGCTCCAGCTTGAGCATTCGCTTTAGAACAGCCTGGCGGGAATAATTAATTCGGAAAACAAATAGCAAAGCATACTGGCGCCTTGTACTGCATGAGTAGAAATATCCGATGGCCGCGGCGCTTGATGAGCATCTGCAGGACTCGAAGGTAGTTTGCCATGGAAAATACATTTCTCCAAGCGAGGGGCGCCGGATGCGCTTTTGCTCGATCAGCAATGCTCTCATCGTCGTCATACTCGTCTGAGCTGGCATCGCTGAGCGGAATGCGCGAACTCAGCGAAGGATGGCCGTGAGCATTGAATGAGTCGAAATCGGGATCCAAATCACTATTGCGGTCTGGTCCTGTGCAGTACGCAAGAAAGCTAGTCCAGCATCAGCCAGTGATGTAGAATCCATCTGGGATACTTGAGCGCAGGGACTTCATTGAATGCCGTGGCCCATGCAAGGGTATCCTGCTGGCTGAAAAGTTTCAGCAGCAGCGGAATGATGTTGGCATCAACTAGCATGTGGCCAAAGTATTCGAAGCCGATTGCATCTATCTCGATGTAAATATATGCAACCGGTACGAAGGGCATACTCTCGCTCTTCAAATGCTTCGCCAGAAGCACAAGCACACCAGACACGGCCTTCCACATAATTTCCTTGTGACGAGCAGCATCGATTTCTTCAATAGTTTGCGGTCGCTTGGACTCGTCCGTATCGGAGCCGTCTGTTGGAGGGTGAGCGGTCGTTCAGCTATGAAGGAAACATGCCCGAGCGATGTGGCAGCGCCACTTGAGACATTGTAGCGATCAGGATTTTGGCCAGGAAGAGGACAGCGGACGAAAGATGCTCATGAATGGACCGCTACCATATCATCAGCGCAATGCAGCATGATGCGATAAGCATACATAAAAGAGTTCAAAATCCGTGCCTGGTCGACTCTCCTTTCCAGAGTCAGGTATCAAGCCCCGCTCGATGGCGTCGCGACGCACCATCACATTCCATATCTGTCTACGCAATCCAGACTCGTGTATCGAATCGCACATGACGCAGGCTGCTTCTACCAATGCTGCCGGAACACCGTCGTTGGCAAGCCCCTCATTTTCAGCCTCGAAAGGAAATATCATGGGTGGCGGTAAATTCGTATTATTTTGATTTCCGGCGTTCGAAAGACTCATCAGGCCAAGCCCGAAGCCTTGACGACGGCGCACAGGAATAGTGTCCGTGAGGGCATTCGATGGAATATGTTTTGTCGAAAACTTTGGGTGGGATGCGGGCATGCGAGGAGATGGCGGCGGTGGGGGTTCGTAGAATGGGTATTTGTCGTCGTATTCCTCGCACAGACGAGCATAGTCAGCGAGTGTCGACTTGCAGCCGGTGTGCTCTAGAAGGCGTATTGGAGAGAGAAGAATTCGACGGCTCATACCGTGCGTTGGCAGACCAAGCTCCAGTCTCAATCGAAGACGACTTTCTTTTGCGCTGTCAACACCGCCAAAGGCAACTAGGACGGACTTCCAGAGCGTGAGCAGCAGCTTCTTTACTGGGAATCCCTTTGTGCTGCGCTCCATGAGTTTGGACACCATCTCAAACAGCAGAGAGGGCAAGGAGATATCCGCGGAGACTAAAAATGCTGCAATGAGCACTGCAATCAGAGATTGATGGCAACGTACGAACTTGAGTGGAAAATTGCTGACAATCGGGCTCCAGGCGCTGCGTTTCCAGTAAATAGTACACGAGCGTCAGAAGCAACTCAATCTCGCCACATGCCCTTTCTGCCGCAACATGTGACGCGGACGACAGGCCCTTGCGCGTGGGCGCCGAGAGCACTGCCAGCGCAGCGGCGAGCGACTGCACATACAAATGCAACGCATCAGCATCGCGAAGCATTCTGTTGCATCGCCGAATGCGATCAACTTGCATGGCTTCCAGCGTCCCTGTGGCGTCTCCATTGGTGGATTCCTTCCATACCCCTTGGGCGATGTAAATCAGCTTTCGCGCTGTAATGACGCGTGTGACTTGTTGTGGATCATCCAGTCGACTCAGTAGCTCCACTATATGCTCTCTCTGATCTTTCTCGGACCGAGACAGCCATGCTGAGCAACATCAGGCACCAAAACGAGGCAGCGAAGGGTACCCTCTTCGGTCTTGTAAAAGAGCGCGGCATGCTCCCGCCATTGCCTCGCCTCGGCATATGAATGAAACTCGTCCAGCTCCTGCGCCAATGCATCTGAATCAGCGTAGTCGAAGTTCAGGCGCTGGGATCCGGCGGCATCGCTTACACCGGCGGTATCGCGTGGGAGGGTGTTGAGGACAATATCGCGCAGCTGGCCCAAGGTGAGCGAGTCACGGGTCTCTCCGGGCGCAAGGCCGATTCCGTCCGACATGTTCTGTGGAATGCCAGTGGATGCGCGCGGATCCTGCGCGGTGGAGATGCGTAGCTGGCGCACGTTGTTTGTCATTTGAAGCTGATTATGGTGGGAGGGCCCTGTTCACAAGAGAATTTGCGCAAAACTTCAAAGCATGCTCACGCTGCATGGTTAAGAGAAAGTTCAGGCTTCTATTGCATAACATTACATTAGCCAGTGTCGTATACTGACTACGGGACTATGCTCGCTTTATCACTCGCTTTCACTGCCAATATCGATTACACAACCACTCTACTGCTCATCCAGGAACTTGCTCACGTTCAGCGATAATTGCCGGAACGTGTCCATCACCTCGGCCTTGCGTGGCACTTCGTTTTCCGCTGGATGGTCGTCATCTTCTGGCCACTGGTCGCGGTTGTCAAATACTTCCTTCTTGATCTCCTCTACAGGTGGCTTAGCACGCAAAACAGTGCACCTCAAACTTGCCCAGCTTGCGGTCGGTAAGCTTGCTGAAGCGAATCGGTCCCATGCCATCGTCATCATCGCCCCAGGCACCCAGTCCTCCTGCACCGCCGGCAGCAGCAGCCACACCCAGCGGGCCACCACCTACACCTCCATCGCCGTATAAATTAACATCCTGTAGCGACATGCGCGCGCTCTGCTGGGCCAGCCGCGCGAAAATACCCGGCTCATTGCGCAACAAATGCACCGCCTCGCGGTTGGGACACGCCTCCTCCGGCACCGCATCCAACACGCGTCGACCAAACACATCCCGGATGAAGGTGAGAAGATGGTGCATGTGGTCGCGGCGGGGGCGCCATTGGGGGAAGCGTGTGCTGCAGGCCAGGCGGCGATCGGCGTTCACGAGGGGGTGGTAGACATCGGTGAGGAAGTGCACCGTTGGGGCCTGCAGCGGGTAGGTGTCGGGGATGTGGATGCGGAAGCGGAAGACTGCGTCGCGGTAATAACCCGAGGAAAGGAAAAGGATGCCGTGCCAGACACGGGTGGGTGTCAGCGGATCCGGCATGACATACATTCCGCGCGGACAGTGATTCGGATTGGAGAGATTAGCGCTACGATGGCATTAGCTGGCGGATCAATGGGTATTTCAGGCTGTACTATTCAATCATGAGCTCGTAGCGACGGAAGTACTGCCGATATGCGGGGTCCGGCTGCCCGGCGAGCGCGGCAATCCCAGGCCGGGAGCCTCGATTTGAACCAAACGCACCCGCGCCACCCATTGCAAGCAGAGCATTTCTCGCACGCGCCATGGACGCATTTCGGCCAAGAGAGCCACTCTGGCTCAATGTCGGGCTGCCAGTATTCGTCGACGACTGACCTCCAAGATCGAGCCGCGACAGCCGTGACGGGATCGCGGGCACCGGTGGGAGACTGCTCCCGCCACCAGCACCACGGGAACCCGCATTAGATGTAGCGCCGGCGGACTGCATTGCGCCGAGATTGGAGTACATGACGGAGGTTGTACGGCGAGGAAGGATATTACCAGACGGATCCATTTGCTAAGATGCCCCCCGGGGCACATGATCAGATGATTTAATAGGAAAACGTGGAGTGTACGTCAAGCATATTGAAATGCAGCGAGGATCGCCGCGGTGGTGCAGGGCCGGACATGCACGCGGAGAGCAAGTGGTTTATAGCAGCAGATCGCTGAGAAGTCACGTAACCACGGACGCCTTGCTCCTGTTGTGATAAGAGCGACGGCTTAGTCAAACTCAACAGCCTGGAACCCAACAAAACCCAGAGGAACAAAGACGTCATCAAAGTGATGACTTGGCGTTAGTAATCCTTTAGTATAAAAGGAGAGCGAGTACAACTTGTCTCATGACAAATACAGAAATTCTATACCCTGAACACATCTGTGATCTTACAAAACCCAACAGCTCCTACGTCCCTCCAACATCGATTGCAGGTAGCACGCAAGAGAGAATTGAGCCCTCCTGAAAGAAGCTGGTTGTCATAATGATTGAGAATGACTGACATGTATCTTTCTAGTCTATTTGATGATTTGTTGGATATGACTGGGTGGCCATGCTATAGGGCTCATTTCCTGTAGCCCATGGTGACATGACAGATGGATAGAATGCACAAACCACTTGGGCAGGCTTATGGTTGCTACATAAGAATATGCACTACAAATAATCCTGCTTAGCTTGTATATACATCTAACAAGCTAGATCTTAGACCAGATGGATAAAAGGAAGATTTATTTAAAGTATAAAGATTATGACATGTGGCCTCTGGGGAATAGTTTAGCAAAGCTGGGTCTGACTCAGTAGTCTCTTTTCTCTCTATTGGGTCAACACAAATACTGTTGGAAATGAGCAGCTACACTTTTGAATGACAGGGTATAGATGGCTGCATTGACCATGTGGTCTACTAAATAATACTTTCTTCTTTTCTTCTTCCTCTGCCCCCATCCTCATTCTATAATCACCCTTATTATACCTTACTATAACTGGTCTTAATATCATTACTGAAGCTAAATATCTCTGCATCCCACCATACCTTTCTACAAATACATCCTTCTTTACCATTGACCTTATTGTAAGGGCTCCAAAGTGGATTAGAGGAAATTTATTTGTATTGAAATCCATATTGATATTAGTTGGATGAAAACAGAAATGACTACTATGAAAATTGCTTAATTAATCTTCATAATTTACTTAATCAAACTGTTACAACCGCCCAGGTCTGGGGGCTTGCAGGGACAGAAAGAAGGCGTAGAGGCAGGTATAACTTATATTGCTCAGATAAGAAAAGACAAGACTGCTCTACCCGGGGTCCAATCGTGACACAAACTAATTGAAATTTATGATGTTTATATTTTAAAATATACAGAAGCTCATCTGAAGTCCAGGCATAGGTGAAGGGAAGATGTAAATTAGTAGAACATATTTTATAAGCAAAGAGTTAAACTTGCTATCATATGCACTACAATCAATATGTCTAATTATATAGTTATAATCATAATACTTTGGTATATCAGAATAGTCACTTCTTTCTATTAAATTAGCATAATGCAATCCTTTTTATCTTTAATCTTGCCTAATTTTTTGTATCATAATATATAGCTAACCTTAGAGTAATTTTCCTATATTATTAAAAAGTCTATAGTTTACTAACAATACTGCTATAAAAATTAAAATGTGCTATTTATTATGGTATTAGATAGCAAGGAGTAAGATTGATGGAACCAATGTATTTTCCACTATAATACAAGAAAATAGGTGAGAGTCACCCTAAAGAGCCATTCTTAAGAACCCCCCTAAAGAGCCCCCCTAAAAAATCACCCATTTAATATACCCCTTCAATGTACTCTATAGTTTCAAGTCCAATATGTCCAACCGCTATACAGTGCGCGGTTTGTTTGAAACATTTCTGCTGTCCCACTGACTCGAGCACGACTTGCACCCGCATAACCTTTTTTAAGTCACGGGCCCAAGTATCTGTCAGACGCTTCTTATCCATCTCGTCCAACACTAAACCCACCAACATGCCGCCTACCATGCTGCTCGATCTCCCCGCGGAGCTCCTCGCCCGCATCCTCATCCACCTCTTCCCCACCCCTGCCTCCGATTCCTCCGACGCAGCGGATGCGCGCTCGTTGATGGCGGCCGCCAGCGCCTGCCGCCGCCTGTGCACCGAGTCCCAGCCGATTCTCTATGCCCGCCCCACGCTGCAC
>QZWS01000160.1:0-20584 GCA_004114245.1 Zoopage sp. CT-All
CACGCACTAAATCACTGACTGGCACGCCCCTATAATTAATTGCCGGCCAACTTGCAGCCATCGCCATGGTCAACCCCAACACCGTGATCCGCCTCCTCATCCGCCTCTGCGGCAAGGTAAACAGCCAGAATCAGCATCACAACAACGCCCAGAGCAACCACCAAACGCCTGTCGGGTATCCCGGCGCTGCCCCCACCCATGCTGCGCCACAGCCATCCCAGCAGCAACCGTACTACGCTCAGCCGTCGCCACAACCTGCCGCCACCGGCCCATTCTACGCCCAAGCGTATTTCTTCCCGTCCGAGGACTCGTTCCGCCAGCTGCTGGCATTCATAAATTCGGCCCAACGGTCCCTCGAGATCTGCGTGTTTACCATATCCGACGATGATCTCGCGCGGGCTATTATCGCGGCGCACCAACGCGGTGTGAGGGTTCGCATCATCTCGGACGATCAGCAAGCCCAGAATAAGGGATCGGATACTATTCGTCTGGGGCGCGAGTCTGGCATCCCGGTTATATTTGATAATGCCGCGCCGCACATGCACAACAAGTTTGCGATTGCGGATGGGCAGGCGGTCGTGACCGGATCATATAACTGGACAAAGGGCGCCCGAAGGGATAATCAAGAGAACATTGTTATCAGCAACAGCACGGATCTAGTGCGCGCATTCGGCGGTGAATTTGAGAAATTGTGGCGAAAGTTTGGCGGCCCGTGATAAGGCCTGGTGGATGCTACTATATATATAGTATCCTATGGAAGACGGGTTCTGCCGCGTGCAAGCAACTATTTGCCCTTACCCTTGCCGCTCTTTCCTGCAGCACTATCCGTCGTCATCGACACTTTCACCTTGCCCAAAATCACTGCAATCTGTTCGGCTTCGGGAACGGCCTTGAGCAAATCCCGCTCTCGCGCGCTTGTCTCGGGCTGGCGGAGGAAATAGTCCGTTATCGACTTGCACGCTTTGCCCTTCTTCGCCGATCCAGGCGTGAGCTTGACCTTGAACTTGTACTTTTGAAGCGCCGAGTACGGCCCACAAACAGGGATGGCGTGAAGCAGCATGTCTTCGGTCAACGGTTGTCCCGTCAATGTATCCAGAAGAGTTAGGCTGTCCTGTGCAGCGTTAGCGTGCGGCTGGTAGAACGGTTGGGGCATACAGCATCTTCGGTGTCAAGCATGACAACATTTTCTTCGGCCAGCAGCTTGCGAATTTCTTCGGTATCGTCTGCATCGTCGGCGATATCACCAATTGGATCGACTGTTACTTCGTCATCCTCCTCCACGACGTCCTCATGCATTTGACTGGTGACCACGGACTCTAGAGCCAAGGTCGCTTCCCCACTGTCCTCATTCAGCTTGCTCATTGGAAGCTCAGCTGCCTCGGCATCCTCATCGCTCTCTTCAACGCTTGGCACTGATTTCGCTTTCATCTTTGAATGAGACTATCAATATGAGCCCAACACTGTGTAGACTTGAAGAGGCTACCGTCCATCGCTCATCGTCGCTGTCAAAGGCATTATCCTTCTTCTTGCCTTTCCCACGGCGACCGCTCAGCTTTGGTGCAGCCTGCTTCTTCAGCTGTTAGAAATCCGCGTGCGACAATAAAACCACTGACTTTGTTCAATATCGCGCTCTCCTTAGCACTCTTTGCCGACATGCCAGCTTTGTTTTGCTGCTTCTTGCGATCTTGTGCATCCTGGCGGCGTTTCTACAACTGTCAAGCATGAAAAAAGAATAGACAGCCTTACTACGTCAACTTCGTCGACCACCTTTGTTGAATCGATTAGCTGATCGACGATCGACTTTGACGAGCCGGCTGGAGTTTTACTAGAATCTTTGGACTGGCCAACTTCGCCTTCGACAAAGTGAACTTCCTCGCCAAGGTCCTCCAACTTGTACTTGTCCCAGTTGCGAGATAGCGACGAATCTTCGGCCTTGGTCGCAGATTCTCCAACGCGACCATCGTCGTCAGCATCGCGCAGATGGGGTCTCCGCTCGTGATAATGCGCGGCGATGCAGCTCTCGTCCAGTCGGAACATGTACGCAAAGCCGTAGACAAGCTGCACAGGAGGCAAAAAGTTGCGACGCCCACGGATCATAAAGCTACCAGTTGACAAATACTCGCCAGTCGGCGCCGTCTTGGACACTTGGTCGGCGTTGACCCAAAAAGCGCCAGCAGGGATTTTCGCATCCCACGCCTTGCTCTGACAGACCGACATAATTCCAGCCTGATACAGGGTGCTTGGCGGGACCTCGCCGCCGTCATGATTCTTAATAATGACCGTCGCTGCGCCATGCATGTCGGCGTGAACATACTTGTCATCTGGTGATGTGAAGCGCATGCAGAAGGAGCTGGGCAGCTGTACCTTTGCGGAGATGACGCTTGACGAGCAACTCGTTCTGCTGCATGTCACGACCGCCGAGAATCAGGTAGTTTTCGCTCGATATAAACCATAGGAATTTCTCGAACCATAGCGGCTTTCGAACCTTGCTGATCGTATTCTGCACGCGGATTTGCTTCATGTCTTGAGTGATCTTACGTTCTGCGCTTTTAAATGCCTTGAAAGGGTCAATACAGCGTTGGCATTCATAAACCGAGCACACCTTCTCGGAAATTGCGAGCGTTTTCTCCATCTTTGACGCCATCTGCTTCTTTTGGGTGTACAGCGCCCGTACATTCGCATATCCTGTTAGGTCCAATTTGATGTCGACTCGTAGGCCGTCACTCTGAGTGGGCTTTTGCTTCGCATTCTTCGATGATGCAACAGATTCGGTGTCTGATGCTTCCAACTCACTATCCTCCTCATCCTCGTCAGGATCACTAAGTAATCAGCACTTGCAGTTGCAGATTAGCACAAACTCACGGCAGTAACATGGTCATCATGCGACGTTCTAGCTTCAACGAGACGATTCGACGCGCGGCCTCAACACACCTGGCCGCCTCGGACTCTGCCAACTCGTCGTATTCGACCACCTCTGATTCATCAGTCGAGGCTGATTGCACATCCTTGGCAATATCTTGGACGTTGATCCAAATTTTCTTCCAATCCATACCCGCGTCAAGACGTTCCCGCACCAATGAAATAGCTTTATCGATTACCGATACGTTTCCTTCGATGACAGCGGCGCGACGCAGATCACGCTGCTGAGACTCGCGAAGGTTGCTAACGCGCTTAAACTGATCACGCTTCACTGCCTCGAGCTTCTTTGCCGCTGCCTCCTCTTGGGCGCGTGTACGCGAATCGACCAGCTGAGACTCGGAGCGGGAGAAGAATGTATCGACGGCGACGTCAAATGATTCAAAGGATTTGACCAGTTCGGGATCGGCACTATGCTGTGCAAGGAGAATTGGGCAAAAGTCATCGAACCTATCCAACGACGTTAGACGAGGATGGAGCAAACGGCGGCGCACATGATATCTGATTCCTCGTTGGCATCAACCGCCTTGCCCTTTCGTGGGTTGCATGCCTTTTTCACAACGATGTAGCCTGGTTGAGGCAGACCCTTGAGCACCATATTCGACACCCAGTCATCCAACCGACGAAATGATTCCTCCAGCGCTTTGTACGCTTCTGATGCTTTGGACAGATCAAGCGCTCCATCAGTGGCCTTGAGAGACGGATCTAGATCAGCCTGTCGAATGACATGCTCGGCGAGTTGGCTGCCGAAATCTATCCACTGTCAGATGAGGCACCATGGCCAGGATCCGATGAAATACCAGTCGCCTGCGATACAATCTTTTTCAGTGTCTCTACCTTTCCAGTGCCATCGTGAGTCTCGACGTATTCATGCCATGCATCAACAAAGCGCCGGATATTCGGCCTGGAGTCACGCGTGGCCAAGTCCGATTGATACTGGGCGAGGATTTCAGCCGCAGGATACGTTTCCCGAACCATAGTGGCGTGTGGGCTCTGAGCCGTGGGCGCAACCGTTCTCAGGACATTTAGGATCGTGTAGTCGCCGTCAGTGAGTATGACGTTACCCTGGAAGGCAGATTAATGCGATGTCCAATGCCGCACACACAACTCACCGAGGCATAAAATTCGCAAATGATGTGAAACGAATTAGCCGGCGTTGCGCCAATGAAATCAAACATCACGACGCGGTCCTTCCCAAGCTGGCGCACTCCTGTGCATCGACGCGTGCGGACGTGCTTGCGCAGCTTGGCGCAGAAGGACGAGGGGATTGTGGGCTTCTCCCGGGCAAACGCGGTGGTATGCACGCGCATGCCCGACTCAACGAGCATCAACACCTTGTGGTCTGTCTACGAGGAGGGTGATTGCTTGGTATGGCAGCTGATAGCGGGAATGGAGGATGGACGCACGCGAGCGAACTTGAAGAGAAAGGTGCGCGAGTTGATGTCATACACGTTTTGCAGCCGCAGTCCGACGACCCTGCCGCAGCATTAGCATGGTGGTGGGATGAGCAGGAGAAGGTGCTACTTGGAGCGGAGATCGCAGACGATGGCGGCGACATCAATGAGTGAGAAACGTTGCTTCATGAGATCAGCGGAGTGAAAGTGTATGACTCGCGAGTGCAAGATCAACATCGAATCTTTGCCGCCGCAGATATGCACCTGTAGTTTAGGCTGTTATCCTCTTGCTGTCCTCCCTAGCCGACACACACACTGCCATAGAAGTACAGTACTCATCGCTGCCACAGAGACTCGCCCGCAGGACATGTAAGGGTCGGTTCCGCCTCGACCATTGCCACTATTCGCACACGTCCTTTAGCTCACTGGGTTCGCTTTATTAAGGGTATTTCACGAGTAGCATCTCACACGGAGGCGGTGGCTCATCGGTAGCTAACGGGGGTGAGACCATCGCTCCTTAAACAGACAAATGCATGCACAGCCCCCAATTACAATGGCAACGATCCTGTGTCTTTGAAAGCGATCAAGTCCAGTGTGCAATAGCGTCAGCGTCAATGAGCTTTATCTTCGTCAAGAAAACAACCGAGACAGGATTTCGAGCAGCAGTATGACAACGTAGCCAATGCAGGCGATGCGAGCAGTGGTCAAAAGCAACCTGCCACCTTTTACCACCAATGCACCAGTGCTGGCTTCCATTGTGCACGCGCTGCTCCTTGAATTGCCCGCAGAGGGATGATTCGACAGCATGCGTGCCAGCGTCGGACGGCGTTGCCCTTGCTCCTGCGCAAAGACCTGTGCGGCAGTATGCTTCCTGTTGAGATTCGCGAGCTTGCCAACCGGCACGCCCCTTGGACCAGACTGAGTCCCAGCAATGGAGAAATCAATCCCAATGCGGCCGTCTTGGCTCATCCAGTGAATTACATTCACCGATCCACGGGCCATCTGCACGAGGAGGTCAACGGCGAAGGGCGGGAGTCGTCTGGGATTGCTGACGGTGAGTGTGCTTGCAGCAATGTATGTGGAGTGCTCCGCGAAGAACTTGTAGTGTCTGGGTTGCGGCGACAGATTGGCGGCCACGACTTCACAGAGAGTATCCACCAGCAGCCCCGCGGCTGTTCTTACACCCTTCTCACTCCTCCCGCCACTGAGAAACAACAGTGAGTCATCGTCAAACGACTGCACAAATCCGGGGATATCCGATAGGCGCTCGTCGCCCCTCATGAGACAAAAGATGCACTCGTCGTGCATCAGGACGCCGCAGTTTTGCGCGGAGAGCTTCTCCCCTGGCTTGATCTTTCTAACACAGAGGGAGCATCGTTGCGGCGCTCGAGTAATAGCGGGAGGAAAAGGGAGGCTGGATGGTGCAAGATGCAAATCCGCCGTAGCCGACTGAGAGCTCGCGTCGGACACAGCGGCCAACAGCACCGAATGGCCAATGGCCACGACGTAAACGGTGTGCAAAAGGGAGCGAATCGTGATGGGTGTGGGGTGCTCTGGGATGATGTGCCGCGAGCAGGAGCATGGGAATGCAGTATTGTTGCAATACATTCACTAAATAAATATATAAAGAATAGCAATTATGGAGCTTGTTCAGCTGTCCGACGCAGTTGAATGGCAAATGACGTGGAAATGAGTAAGAAAAGCATTTGGGCGCGCTTCTCTTCTCCTCTGGCCCGTCCCAAACGGCTTCACTGCGAACACGCTTGACCACACTTGACGACACCGACACTGACACCGCAACCAAGGCGCCTGACACAGCTGGAGACTCTTCACAAGCACAGTGCAAAGAACAACGGGGAGCTGGACAAGGCGGGCGGTGCGGGTGGTGCAAGGCCGCAGCTTCTCCACAGCGCTCCCTGCCGTATGGGAGGCGCACCTACTGGCTCCTCGCCTGTGACACAATGGGCGAGGGAGCAGCGAGAGCGGGAACGGGAACACTCGTCGTAAACCACGAAGGCCATGGCTTATGCGCTGTCGCCGAGGAGGGCGCCACAACTGCTGCAGGTCTGGCTGCCCAACGGCGCCGACCAGCGCGGAATGGAGAGCTGCCCCAATGCGTTGCCACCGAATTCAATACACCGATAAATCTGTCGAGATTGTTCATGCCAATCAACAGGACCATGCACATTGGCGCCAACTCAAGATCACCGCACTCGTACTTCTTTCGTGTTGTTTCAGCGAGCGGATCTTGGATATTAACTATGCTAACAAACATGGCACCTCCATTGAATAGTGGTCGCATTAAAGGATAAGAATAGTTCATTATTGGTGTCGTAACCTGGCCAGTTCACCCTAGAGCGGGCGCTGTTTCTTGGCGCTAGTAGCGCCCTGCTTGCTTGGCGAGCGAATGCGTTTCCTATCAACGTTCTCGCTGCCAGTCCCCTCTGCGTTGTCGTGCTCCTCCGCCTCCATCTCCTTCATGAATGCAGAAAAATCACCGTCGATGGGCTCGTTAGAATGGAATTGCCCAGCGGTAGACTCGTGCTCCTCTGCCTCCATCTCCTTAATGAATGCAGAACAATTGCCGTCGACGATCTCGTAAGAATGGAATTGTCCGACGATAGACCCGTGCTTTTCCGCTTCCACCTCGGCCGTTAACTCGCCCAGGATCTCGCTCATCGGCTCGGGATACTCGCCGTTGGTGCTGAGATTCTTGGTGAACCAAGGTATCTGATTGTAGCGCTCTGTCAGGACCATGTCGCTACCGCTAGTATACGAGTTAAATTCTGCTGCGGCGTCAAGCTCATTGGCAGTTGGATCGGCCTTTTCCTTGGCGTCGAGTTCCTCTTCAATAGAAGTGAACATCGCAGCGGGCTTGGGCACTTCAGCGGACTGGGGCACTTCAGCGGACTGGGGCATCTCGGCGGGCTCGGGCATCTCAGCGGGCTCGGGCACTTTAGCGGGCTTGGGCATCCCAGTGGGCTCGGGTATTTTGGCGAACTCGGGTACCTCACCATGCAAAAGTGTATCCAAGACATTTTTCGCCCAGGTCAAGGTGTCGCTTCCCTGAAAGGTAATCCGGAGCATTGAGTCATCCATTAGACACCTCGCCACAAGCTCTTGGCGAATTGACCCTCTCACGCCGAATGCGCCGAAATACACCATTGCTTTACGTAAGTTGCCTCCAATGTCGGTGCGAACCTCGTTGTAAACGGCATTTGAATTGGCGCCCCACGGGAGTGACTTCCTGCCGGAGAAGATCAAATACATCATCACGCCGAGTGACCAAATGTCGTGACTTTTTGATACTTGAGCGTCGTCAATATCTTCCGGGGCAAGGAATAACGGGTTTCTGTAGTCAATAGGTTCGCGCTCTTCAACAGCACAGATTGAGCTAAAATTCGTAATTTTAGTGACCGTCGAAATACTTCCGTCAGAATAGAATACAGGAACGCCTTTGATATTCACTGGTTCGATCCTGCGATGTACTTTATTCATCTGATGTAGATGAATCAATCCTGCAGCTACCCCACTCAGATATGAAATGTGAGTAGAGCGCGAAAGATCCAGGATGCCATTGTCAAGTTTCATAATCAGGTATGTAATATGGTAGTACTTCACTACCATATATAGTTCCATGATATTCGGATGGCTCATGATTTGCATCATTTTTTCTGCTTCGGTACTTTGAATGGTGACTTTTACCGCACATGAACCGATGTATTCAGGTCCCACGAATAGGTACCCTTTGATAACGTCCCCGCTGATGCACCGGGTAATGGTATCTTCGGGCCTAATGCTGATTATAGCTGGTGTACCGCCAAGGAGCATTTCGCAACTATGAGGATCAGCTGGCTGTGGAAGTTCTCCGTTAAGGGTTTTCCCTAAGATTCCTAAACTAGCCAGGCATACAGCGATGGGATCAAAGACAAGAGCGGAAACAGAAGCAGGGCCAGGAGCAGGGCCAGCGGCAGGGACAGGAGCAGGGGCTGGGGCTGGAACGGTGGTGGTGCCAGGAGCAGCGGGGGCAGGAGCACGGATAGGGGTAGTGGCATGAATAGGGGTGGAAGTAGCGGAAGGGATGATGGCTGGTGTGCTGGATGTCATTGCAGTAGTGGTAAAATAGTCGTGACAGTGGTGAAGCTGTGCGGTGGAGGCTGAAGGCTGGCGGGGGAAGAAGAGGTGGCAGCATGGTGAGTGTATATTGGTGAATATAAAGATCCAGACCACTTGGTCTATAATCGGATATTGCCAGAGAGAGGAGTGATGCAAATATATTTTTGTGGACATCTGGACCTGCTAATTATGTACATACACTACAATTAAATCTGAATATCCTAAAGACATTCCAACACCATTAGTCCTAGTAGCAATAATGTACTTGCCTGCAATGGCTGTGTTGCATTCTACAATTCATGCAGCTACAAGGGCATATATGCTGAGAGGTGCTGTTACACCTGCCTAGCCAGGAGGCTTAGAGGTGAGTAGAACATAAGAGGGGTGTAGAGAAGTAGGTGTAATTTATATTATTTTGACAAAAAACAACAAGACTGCTCTATCAGGAGTCCCATTGTAGAGCAGCAGTTATATTTGGCATAACACTAGTGTTGTAACAATAAGGAGAAAAATAGGCACTAACCAAAACCAGGCTAGACTATTACCATTACACATATATGACAGTGATGCAGGTTAGGCAGTGATGCAGGGTATGGCCTGCAGAGTAGAAACCGGTAGGACTAAGGAAACCAACTGACTATAGACTTAAATACAATGCCCTTGTAATGGATCAATAGTACAGTGTATTTACTCCTGGAATGCCAATGCCACGCACAGCTCCAAGGCCATTCCCTTCTGTCGGATCGCTGCTCTAGCCCGGTTATGCATCTTTTCCTCACTGCAGAAATACATCACGCGGAGGGAGATGCCGTTTAAGCTGGCGGACAAGGTCGCGACACCATGGCGCAAGCTGGATCTGAGCCGGAGTCCACTTCTCATATATAAGTGCATCATGAATAGCCTTGAATCTCTTGGCACTCCCATTCGGGCATCCAGTCACGTCAACAAACGGTGCTAGTTCGACAAAATTATTCCAAAAACAAGCAAGCTTAGTACTGTTAGCATGCAACATACATCTAAACATCTTACACTTTGATGACGTTCCCAGCCTACTTGACCGAATCTTGGCATTTTATACCCAAAATGCAGCTACGCGGACGTTAGCATTGCATGCAGGCTGAAATAGATGCTTACACGACTCTCAAGGTCAATGCTGCGCTGATACACATACATGGTGCATTTAACACATGCTATTGTTGGTGGTTGCATCGCCCACGTTCCTACGAACACGCTGAGCAAACTATGCAATTATCAACGTAATGGCCGAGCGCAATATGGCCAATTACCCGGCATTGTTCCGCCACGACTTATACTTCAGGTTTTTGTGGCAGCACATGCATACAATGGCGTCTTGGGCGGTAGGGAGCTTACGAGCATCAAAGCGGTCACTCCTCAGATCCCTTAGCTCGAAATCTCCGCTTCGCCCGTCTGTACCACCATCACGCTTGCTATCAGGTATTTTCGATGCCTCAAGCAAATGGTCGAAAATGTTGGCAACAAATGAGTCGGCTGGAACATCGCACGATGTCGAGCGATGGCAGCATAGCTGGAAGCGTCGGAGTATTTCGAACTAGCTGGTATTAGCCGTTGTCGTGTGCAAGAGATCGTCTACGTCGGATGACAGAGCAAACTTGTGGTCGAAATAATCGACGAGTTTCATGCGCGATTTGGCCTCGCTCATGGTCATCTGCCAGCAACGTTAACACGCGACACAACCGTGTACAAGGACTCGCCCCCAAGCCCAAGACGATATCGCTGGGATACGCGGTATCCAGAATCCGACACTGCAATGTCCGAGCCTCCAGCAATGGGTTGGCGGGGCATGTCGCTGGCGCACGCTAAAACAATCAATTGACGGAGCGGTCCAACTCACACATGCTACCTTGTCAGAAAATTTCTTGTCGGTTAATCGGTCTCTGTCGCAGGCTGTGCGACGGGACTCATGTACTCGAATGCCGTAAAAAAGATCGAGATGTACATCGAATGAGGATAAATCGCCGTCCTTTACAGCTGGTTCCGTTGTCTGCAGGCATCGCAGGCATAGCCGTTCGCGTCGACACCGGTAGAAGTTTTCCAAGATTCCTCGGTATCGCAGCAGGGCGGGAAAGTGGAAATAGGCGAACTGGGCCCAGACCTTGTCGTGGCGGACGAGCTTGTTGAATCTACGAGGTGACGTCACTATGGCGCGGGGCAGGGGGCAGGCAAGCAGCGCACCTTGCTGAAACCAGCATCATCTTGGCGAATACGCGAAAGGTCTCAAAATACGTTGGGCCATGCGATGGAGCACACCATTTGAGAATGTCCACAACAACCCCATCGGGCAAGGTGGCAAAGGGAGGCAGCTTTGCGTTGGGTTCCAGCTCCAGTGGAGCCGGCGGTGGCGGAGGCAAAAGCAGTGGTAAAGGAGGAGATGGGGGCAATGGTTGTAGTGGTGGTGACGGCGGCGACGGCGGCATCATCTCAACATCTCCGTCGCGGTCGCGGTCGCGGTCGAGTATGCTGGTGTCAGAAGGCTTGGGCGGAGAAGGCGAGGGAGTCCGATACGTAGCCGAGTCGGGCGCCTGTTGAGGTGTTGGCATGAAAAGGAGAGCCGCTGATGCTGTAGCCATAGTTGGCACAGTCGGATCTGCGACATGGTGCTTCTTCGGCGGTGGTGAGAGGTCGAGCTGGAGGACAGATCAGCACCCATGTTGGACAGCATACATGATACCTCATCGCCCCGCAGCCGCTTCGAACGCGAGGGGGCAGCAGCCTTCTCATACTTAATCTGTGGCAGGGGCAAACAAGGCGGCCAAGCTGTGGCCTGGCATTTGGCGACCGTCTCGGTCTATGCGCAGCAGCATGAGCAGGATCCATGCAAGCCACCATACCCACCGATGGCACCGACGGCCCCTTTCGTTTGCGCCCATTGGTGACTCTCTTTGGCTCGTACGACGCGACCGGTATGGGTGCGGCGAGCATGGATTGTGTGATGGCCTGCAGCACGGATGAGCAACAACGCGGCGGCAGAGCGCGGACTTACGCGGCCATTGCTGGTGCGCGAGCGGAGTGCTCTTGTCTCGAGCATCGTAGAGTGGTGCAGGCGACAGGCGCTGCGGTGGCTTGTTCCAAGACTTCCGTCAGGTCGGAAAAGCGTGAGGAAAAGCGTGCATCAACGGACGTTTGGGTTCACATGGAGCACTGTCTATGACTTTCAACGATGGTGGCCAGCTCGGACATAAATATCCGAGAGAAGTATATAACAGATGTGAAAAGTGATAGGCAATTGAATTTCTGTTCATAAATAAGATAAATCTTCCTCAGCCTCAAGAGTTGACTAGCAATGCATCACCATAGTGGCAGGATTGGTGCATCCATGGCAGGTGTCAATGAGGGAATTGTATTCTTTCAGGTTTGTATCAGTAGCCTGCTGCTAGTGCCATTCGGCAGCATTTTCCTGCAAAAATCACACTGTATTCTTGCACCATAACATTGATTTTGATCCTTTTAGCAAACTCTCTACAATTTCAGATGCTTTGCTGACGATGAATGCACTCCTACATCTCGAATTTAAATGGTGGGTCAAATCAGCGTCCTTGGATATTTTGCGATATCTTACGACGCATTACGCCACCAGTGGGCTGTGGAATAGGAAGTAGCGTTGGGCCCTTGTAGGGCTGAGATCCGCGAAGTGTCATCGGATGGCTCCTGCGGTTGTCTGGAGGGGGAGACGCAGAATATTTCTCATCAGGGGAAGGAGTATTTCGGGAGGGAGATATTTGATTGCTTTCAGCGTCAACACCTTGGAAAAATGAGGGACTGTCCACGCCAGCGTGTGGAGCATACTGATGGTGAGGGGGGCTCTGGGGAGGCCGCCCTAGATAGTTCTTGCCGACATTGCTAGGTGGGAGAGATAGAGGATTGCCCATGCTGTTATAGCCTTGATCGTTCCCGTCAGCTTGTAGAATATGCTGATACCGAGGGAGGATCGGCTTGGTTACTCTATATGACGGACTCTGAGGTGGCGACCATGGATTGTTCAACTTGTCATAGAGTGAAAATCGGGTTTTTGGCCAGCGATCCTCACCGTTAAATCGATGAGGTTCGGGTATGGGGGCGTTTTTATCATAGAGAATTGCTGAATACCTCTCCCTGTCAGCGCGAGGGACATATGGGGGAGGCTGGTTTGGAATGTCAGCACTGCCGTGTGGCGGGTTGGGTATATTTTTCGACCAAGGATTCGATGGTCCGCGAGAATTGCTCGCTTTGCAGTGATAGGCAACGAAGCAGACGAGGATAGCGGCGGCGGTGATGAGTTTCATGGCGAGTTGGGGGTTTTGACGAGAAGTGCTGACTGCTCTCTGGCAGGGTGTGATGGGTTGTGTAAGATCACAGATGTGTTCAGGGTATAGAATTCTGTATTTGTCAGAAGGCAAGTTGTGCTTGCTCTCCTTTTATACTGTCGGATTACTAATGCTACATCATCACTTTGATGATGTTTTGGTTCTTCTGAGTTCTGTTGTATTTCAGGCTGTTGAGTCTGATTAAGTCATTGCTCTTATCACAACAGGGTTAACTTGTCCAGTCAGTTGGACCTTATACTGTAACCTAGTAGATATGACATTGCCAAAGCAAAGCAATTCAATTCAAGTGTTGACTGCTTAGCAACTCCAATTATCATAACCAACTATGAAGTGAGGCATACATGATATTTTTCTTCTATGGAGTGTGACAGAATTTGATTGCAAGCAAAGTCCAGTGGTGGCAGTCAATGTGACCATATATATTTGCACTAGTATGCAGCACTGATTATGAGAGTGCTAGTGCCTTATTCTCTCCTCAAGATAGCACATGTCACTGCTGCTATCCACATTCCAAATTAGTTCTCTCCAGCTACTGACATTAATAGGGCCTCAAGATTCTGCCCCTCAATCTTAAAGCTTAATAACAAAACAACATAACCCAGCAGGTGTGCAATGAGTGAATTGTAGCCTGCTGCAAGTGCCACTCTATTTTGAGATAGATTCTTCCTCAATAGTGGGTGTCAGGACTATACTGTTGGAATATAGAGTACTTTGGGCAAGATCAATAGAATGTAGGGCTGGAAGATGTAGCAGAAGAAAGTTTTCTTTTACAAGACCATGTGGCTATAATAGTCTCTTATACTACTGAATGGCACTATTTAAAGGTAGCTGCCATATTTTAACACATACCCCTTGTAGTAATAGTCTTATCTTTTCTCTGCATAATCAATACAGGTTTCTCCACCCTCCTTGCATTCCTTGCACTCTGCCTACCCTCGGGCCCCCCTGGCCTAAGCAAACATTACAGTGGGCAGCTTGGACATAAATATTCAAGAGAAGTAAAGATTCTTTTCAATTGTCTATAAGATGTATCCCTGGTCACTATGACCTTGCTCCAACACACTCAACAGCAGTCAAATTATTGAGAATGTCATGTACTCTTTTTTGATCATGCTGGTGCTGTGAGGACTCAGAGGGATCTGGTAAAGGATGTGTATTGAGACCAACACTGGTGTTGGTCGGATAGAGAAGAGAAAAGACTACCGTGAGAACTGTACTGACTAATCCTCACAGGTGCAATTTAAAATTGTTAATTTTGGATGCTTTGTCACTAGATGGCATTATACGGCATATTACACTTGTTATATGGAACCTTCTAGAATGTTCTAGAAGGTCTTAAAGTAGTATAAAAGAAATGTGTGTATGCCAAGTCTGACAAATAGACATCTCATTCCATAGGACATTCTCCCAACCCACATCTAAAGCCCAGCACTGGCTGGCATCTACTCCTCATACGACTACATATAATGACACTACCAGTAGACTGTTTCATAGTTGGCAATGAAGAGCTAGCATTTTGATTGAATATGTATAGTTAATGCTTAGGAATCAATCCCTAATCATATTGAGAAGGCCAGTAAAACTTTATATTATCTGGACTATAATGCAGTGGTGGTGGCAGTATGTCACTGCCAACGTCTCCAGACTGTGGATGTGAAGGATAATGTGGCAGTAGGTCAGCGTGAAAAGTCAAAGATTCAGAGACCAGTCACCCCATGTCTGCCTCCTTTCACCGCACCCTAGGTCCTACTCCCAACAGGATGTGTTAGAGGAAGTGGCAGAAGAAAGTATATTTATTCAAGGCCATGTGGCCATCACAGACTCTTATATGCCAGCATTCTAAGGTACAGCTGTCATATTCCAACAGGATGATTGTCATTGTGGGGAGGCAGAAATTGTCTTTCTGACCAGAGATCCTGTCTATTCCTAAGATCCTCAGGGTGAACATATGACGCTTTGCTCTTGCTCACATTGCAGCAATGTACAGCAAAGCAGATGGGGATGGTGGCAGTGATGATGCGTTTCATGGTGGCAAATTTGTGGTTTGAGCCGGTTGACTGGCTGCAACACATGCAAGGCCATGTGCAATCTGCCAACCATCCTTTCTTACCACAATGGTATCCTAGCATTGGCCATGTCTGCATCCATCCACCCCATCTTGGCCGCTACTTGCTCCCAGACACGATCGGGCCTCAGCGTATTCCATCCGGTCCAGTCAATCTTGCCATTCGCCTCGGCATACAAAAACTCTAATGGCACAGTGGTCTTGGTCCGGCTGTAGCTTTGGCGGATTGCAAACCGCATTGTAGCATTCACTGGGAATGGTGTGGGCATATCAGCATCGCCCGTGAACCCCAGAGCGTCGATATCGTTGATTACGTTCTTGTGCTCGACAACCTGAGCAGCGGGGAACCCCGAGGCAGAGCGCGGATGCGCACGAATGCCGCCTGTGACAAACGTCTGGATGTTGTCGAGCTCGGATAGGTGGAACTGTACCCGCCCACACGCAGAGCCGCAGAGACCGTTCGTCACCATAGCATAGTCCAGTTTGGGGACATGGAATGAATGTGTGATATCCACCAGCGGGTTCTTTGAATCAACGGTGCACGAGTCTCGGAAGAGCTGAGTGTACGGGAAGGGGTCGTTGGCCCCACGAGGACGACGACGCGGTGGGTCATACATCTCCTTGCCGCTGAAGGCCAGCCCAGTCCTGACATCCGTCCAATAAGTCGGATCAAAGGATGTGAATCGCATCTCCAGGGCCTTGATGTGGAGCTTGAGCATGAGGGGGGAGAGCCGCTCATCCTTTTTGTACTGATTCGTGACAATGGGGAAGGTGAGCCAGGGGTGGGGCGTGAGGAGCGCGACCAGCTCACTAGCAAGGCAGGCAGAACCACCACCGTTGTTCGAGAGGTCCAGGATGAGCTTTTGGACGCTGTGTCGGCGCATGTGGGCGAATATTTCGACGATAGTAGCGCGCCATTCGATTTCATTTTTACCAAATCGGTCGAACGTCGAAACGACGAGCACTGCGACAGTGGGAGCAGATGGAAGCGTGTAGTACGCGAGGCCAAATGACTTGATGATTGGTTCGGGAATACTTGGTCCGGTAGTGAGGATGGTGCCGTTGTCAGCGAGCAGGAGAACTGGCGTGGCCGCTGCCTCGGCGCTTGCTTTCTCATCGTTGTTGTAGTCTAGCTCGGTGAAGCCAAGCTCGCGGTTAGGGTTGCTTGCCTCGTGATGACGGCGGCGGCTCTGCAGGTGCTTTGAGGATGCTTTGCGGGTCTTGTGTGCCTTTGTGCTTGATGACTCTTTCGTGGATGATAGCGATGTGATCCAGTGCGCCTCTTCCACCGCCGCTGCTGGTGCACAGAACTGCTTCCAGTAGGACCGATCATCGTGAAATGGCATCTCAGCGGGTAGCTTGACAGACCAGGGCACACTCACGACCTCCTCTGTTTTGTCTACAGCCGACTTTAGCGTTATTGTCACGGTCGGCATCTCTGGCAGCCGCGCACGCGACATGAACGATCCCTGGAGCGGCACCCACGAGGTATTGTTGAAATTCATCTTTGCCAGCGCTCGATTGAACCTCGCCATTGGGTCCTTGTATGATCCGACCACGGACTGGGCATAGTCCCAGATGCGGGCGAATGCAGGCTGCGAGTCAATGGCGGTGATTTCCGCGCCGAGGTACTTGGCATATGGCTTTGCGTGCTCCGCAGACGATACTCCAGCGACGAATATTTTGGGAGGGGTGTTTGGGGCGTCCGTGGACGGATCCGTGCGCGCGACGGGGTAGAAGGGGAGGGTGTAGGTGAGCTTGCGGTAGCAATGCGGGGTGTACGAGGTGTGCGCGTCATTCAGCGGCACAAAGACGTCTGCCAGCGCGTCCTGAAACGCCCGATCATTGCGGTACACTGGCGTGGATGCCGTGCTCGCACGATTCACCTTCTCAGCAATGGACTGGACCGCGGCCTCGACGTCATAGTCTTTCTGAAACATTTTATCGGGCGAGTCCTTGGCGGCGTCCAGAAACACGTATAGCGGCAGAGTCTTCTGCACCGAATCTACGATGGCTGCAGCGCGGCCGGCGTCGTATGGGAACGCGTTGATGCAGGCCTTGGCGGCGTGGTAAGCCGGGGTCTTGGCGAGAATCCCGCAGGCGTCCAAGCCAGCAGCCGCCTTGGCCGCAGCGATGGGCATGGCGTGGTGCATGCAGTGTGCAGCAAGAAGTAGCAGAAAAAGGGTGCGTGTCGTAGAGGATAGAGTCGTCATGGTCATGAAGCGGGGTAGTCTGGATGGAGGAGGATGGTGGCGATGTAGCGGTGGATGATGGAGCTGCACGAGCTGCATCGAGTGCTGAGCAGCTTCATACTCTAGCCACAACTTTGCAGTAATGGGCGATCCACTACCAAGGCTCCTATGGTCAGCAGCGGAGAGTGAATGAAATGTGAAGCAGTCTATAAACAGTCTATACGCCAAAGCACTGCGCATTGCAGACCAAGTCGAATTGCTGGTGGCTGCTGTGCATAGTGCCTTCATCGACCGCGCTGCTCCACGCTGCTCCACGTCATACACAGCTGCGGCACTGGCTGTCACTCTTTTTCTCAACCCGCCTTGCCAGCCAATTCGCCTCCATGAAACTCATCACCGCCGCCGCCGTCCTCGTCTGCTTCGTCGCCTATCGTTGCGAGGCGAGCTATAGTGGGCGAGGCGATCCCTGGTCGAAAAACCGATTTCCCCTGCGAGCCGGCGATGAGAACGCTCAAGAGCAGAGCCCACCACACGACGCTGGGAACACTCCCGAGCAGCCTTCTTCATCTATCCTTCGCGCTGGCGCGAAGGATCCCCCGATTTCTCAATTTCCAAACACCCGTAGAAATCCTGCTCCCCAATATGGGGGTAAAGATCCCTGGACGGCAAGTCGTTTCAAGAATCCAATTTACGTGGACGATCAGGATGACGACTCGGCCAATCCAGAGTCGCCACTTCAGAACCCTTCCCATGGAGTACCCAATCCGATCCCCGCTCAGCAGCAATATGCTCCATACGCTGGCGGGAACAGCCAAGGCTTTTACAGCGCGAGCAATCCTCTGCCTGTCCCACCTAGCAATGTTGGTGGGAACCATCCAGCGCCGCCTCCCCAGTTCCTTTCACATGAAGTACCCGATCCGATCTCCGCTCAGCAGCAGTACACTCCAAACAGGTTCTCGCAGCTTGATCTTTCCGGCTTGGCCAACCGAAGACCTCCCCCTTCAAATGTCCCTCAGTCTCTCCCACGTTCAGCCGCCGGCGGGAACATGCCTCTACCCCCACCCCCACAGCCACCATCTGCTCTGCACAATCCGATACCGTTCCCCCAGCAAGCTCAGTACCCTGGCATTATGGCGGCTCAAGTGCCATCTACCCCATCCATTAGCACTGGCGGAATAAATCAAGCGTCGCGCACACCCCAATCTACTCTATTTGACACCCCCGAACCTCCACGCGATGTTACACGCTCCCACGGTTACTTGGTCAATCGAGGCTCACCACTTTCTTCACAGGTGCCGCCCACGGGGAAGTATCCCAACAATCGTAGTGACAGTAAATAGGATACCAACATGGGAGATGGCTCGGACGGCAAGTGTAGATCAGGATAGATGCCACATGGCTAGCTTGCAACTTGAGCACTGAATGTTGTTTTTTCTGTGAGGCAACACTGCAGAAAGCCTTTAAGCGTCATTGCTAGTGTTTGCATATCAAGACTACAGGCGGTCAAATACTATTCCACTCCACTAGAGCCACTGGCCCCATTGACCTCCCGTGCAGTGATCTTCTCACGACATTGAACGTAGATCTCGTTACGCTCACGAACGAGACTGGCATACTGCGTCTGAAGCTCTTGCTCGCGTTTAGCGAGATGATTTACCGACATCTCCAAGGCTTCCTTCCGCTTTGGTAATGCCCCTGCCTCGCGCTCGGCCAGGTTATGGAATGCGGAGAGCTGCAGCTTGGCGTCGATTAACTCGGCCCAGGACGCTTCCACTTGCTCTCGCAACGTCTTGGCCCTGGCTTGGTATCCGCCTAGTAATACTGCAAGCCTCTTCTCCTGCTTGTCTGCCTTGGCCGAGTCTTTCGTCATTTTCCCTACCGCTACGGCATGCACCTTGCGCGGGTCTTTGATCTCGCCAATGGTCTTGGATACGAGCTGATCCCAGAGTTCGACAGACGACTGGAACACGTCGGGGGCCAGCGCGTGGAGAATATCGTTTGCTTCGTCGTCAATCATTCTGCGTGCAGCGATCAGCTCGTCCTCATCAAAGCCAATGTATCCGGCAGGTTTGGATGCAGGTCGAATGCCGCCATGAACAGGGTGCTCAACGGCATCATTGAGCAAGAGTCGGGACATTTCGTCACCAATCAGATCGTACACGCTTGCGACTTGGCAATCGATGGTTTCAGCACCACTAGCAAGCCGCAGACGCTCCCTTGTCACCTCGAGTGGCCGGGGAAGATCACGCTGAACGACTTGACTTCGCATTCTGAGCCTTTTTGCCTCTCGTTCCTGTTCCTGCTGCTGGCGATGCTCGTCAAGAATTGCGGCATCTTCAACGGATATTCCGTTACGCACAGCCTCCGCTGCTTCCTCTGACATGGCTGCGGCGACGCTGTCTTCGGGAAGGATGATTTCAAACTCATTCTTGGGCGCAGGAAGACTTCCAAGCATCATGCGCAAGTGCTCGCGCTTGTTCTGAAGCTGATCGTGCTCACTCCTTGTGCTAAATCGATCCATGGGTGTGGCAACCATTGATCCCGCCGGGTCGATCATGTTGATTCCCATGGCGTCGCGAAAAGGAGTGTGAGCGGAGCCGTTGGCGGACAGGGCTGCAGCACCGCGCCCTGGCGTGCGGCCGTCAGGAAGAGCGCCTGTTCCATCGCGAAAAGGCGTCAGGATCGGATTCGGGGTGATGCCAGTGAGTGTGCTGCGCGGTGTAACGCCCTCGTAGCCGGTGCCTTCTACCGACATGCCTTCTGACTCGGCAGCGCCAAGCAACGGCGTCTGGGTCTCTTCCATGCGACGAAGGCGAAGGGCCTCAATGCGAACGGCATCCTCCCCTGCAGCAACGCGTGGAGTGCGCGCATGAGCAGCAAGATCAGCTCCAACACGGGAGTAGTCGCCAAGGAGCGCAGAAGCCGGTGTCTCGGACCCTGCCTCGTGCAGATCATGCGACATCTTGCCGAGCTTGGTAATCTCGTCAAACTCCTGGTGCCCAATTTGCGGTGCAGGAAGCACTAGTTTACGGCGTTTGGCGATGCGCTCCTCTTCCTCCCGACGGCGAGCTTCGGCATCAGCGACGCTGCCGCCCGCTTTGACAAATGCAATTGCTGCGCCGTCCTTGTCTTGCTGCTTACGTTTCTGCGCGGCGGCGGCGTCCCGCTTCTGACGCGCTTCCTCTTCTGGCGTCGCGACATGCTTGGTTCGTCCCTGGCTCTCGTCAACGACACGCCTCGTCCACGCCTCGCCAATCTGTTTGCCAATATCCGTCTCCTCGGCGGTATCCCAGAACCCAGCGGCGGGCCTGCGTTCCAGCGGCACCTCGGCATTCAGGTCAATCTCGCCGGGCCGAATCCGTCGTGGGCGCAGCATGATCCCAGCGGCCTTGAGCTCTCTGCGCTTCTGCAGCGCCGCCAAGCGCTTGGCCTCCTCCATCTGGCGCTCTCGAGCCTTGCGCTTAGCCTTTTTCCCTTGCGTATTGGCGAGACGCGCACGGGCCTCGCTGAGCATCTCCTTTTCGTCTTCATCCATGTCGATTGGATCCGGGCGGGCGG
>QZWS01000161.1:2168-20522 GCA_004114245.1 Zoopage sp. CT-All
AGAGCAGTACCGCGGGGGTTCGCGCAGCTCCGAAGGAGTTGTGGACTTTTGTTCGAAGGAGCTGGGCAAGGGAGCCGTGCAGTCGATGCAGCGACGAGCCTTCTGGGAGAAGAGTCGACGTGCCAATGACCGCGTCATTATCCATGTCGGCCTTGGAGCGGGAATTTTTCATAGCAGCCTCGTCCTCTTCGTCGGACGAGTTCGTATCAGACTCGGCATCGAGAGCGACCTCTTCGACAACTTGCCGGACACGTGTGAGGAGAGCAAAGTGAAAGTCGACCGAGTCACAGCTAGATAAGAATAGCACGATTTTGGCTGGTCGAACGGGTGTGGATGCTCGAAGGAGGTTGGTCAGGAGCGCAACGAGGGTGACGAGTCGCAATTTAGAGGGGGCAATGATAAATTGTTGGCGAAGCTGTCGTGGAGTCTCAAATTTGGTGCTGCTCTCTGCATCATCGCTGACAGCGGCAGCCGAAACGAATACTGGCTTGACAAGGCTCTCTCCGACCAGTGCCTGCACTTTCTGATCGACAGTAGCAGAACACAGGACAATCTGCCGCCTTGCAGGCATTTCTGCCCACGAGACGTTCAGCCTCTCCTTGCTCTTCAACGCTTGGATGATGTCTTTGAGGGTGTTGGCGAAGCCCAACTCCATCAACCTGTCTGCCTCATCGAGAATCAGCCAACGCACCTGCGACACATCGAACGACGCAGAATTCTGCAAATGATCTAAAAGCCGACCTGGGGTGGCAACCAGGACGGTAACACCGGCACGCAGCCTTGCTTTCTCGGCCCGTCGCTTGTCTCCCCCAGTAACCTGCCCGGCTACGATCCAGTGCTTGTGGCGACGAGACTTGAATTTCAGGAGCGCATCCAGCTGTGTCGCAACTTGATGGGCAAGCTCACGAGTCGGAGTAAGCACAATGGCAAGCGTGCCTATGCTTCGCGTTGCAATGGCTGGGGTGCTTTGTGCTGCCATAAGGATACGTTGGAGGATGGGAAGCAAATAGGTCAGCGTCTTTCCCGAGCCTGTTTGTGATTGAATCACGACATCGCGGAGGCTATCCGAAGAATTGTTTGATGCGTGAAGGAGGGTGGGGATAGCGAGAGTTTGAATTTTTGTAGGGGCGGATATTTTGAGAAAATCCAAGAGGTGAGTGGCAATGTCAATATCGATTCCAAGCGTAGTTGAAAATGGGGATGTGATCGCTGTGGACGTCAGCGCAGCGTTGGATGGTGGTAGAACTATCGATATGCTGCTGGACACCGTGCCAGAGGCAATGCCCAGCGATGGAAGTGCCGGATTGGATGTGAAGAGCGACGACACGACATTGCCAGGAGTCTGTGCCGATCTTTTGGAGCTGGTCATTGCCAAGTTTGAGACGTTACGCTCCTTGCGTGGATCGTCAACGGAGGCCTCGGCCGCATTCGGCTTGGTGCGCATCTGAGCTGAGGGAAACTGCTCCTCGCGACCATAGCGTACCATTTTGCCCCACCGTGCTCGTCGGTTCTTTTTGATCCTCTCCATCCGCGTGGGCTTTCGTTTTAGACCCGCTCCGGAGGCGGATGATGCGCCGGCTGCAGCATCGAGCGCAGTGTGAATAAGATTGAGCTCAAGCGTCATTATGCAGAAAAAAAATAACAGTCCTTCGGCCGGTGAACTGTCAGTTGGACCTTACGCTGTAGCCCAGCGGACGCGGCGTTGTCGAAGCAATACAATATAATTCAATTCAATCCGGGTCACAGAGTCAACAACATCAGTCCTTCAGCACTTGTCAGATAGATTGTTCTTACTAAATGCAGTATATTACATATAGATCAGCAGAAACTTTGAGCTACCATGCCTACCAACAGCCGCAGTACTAGGCAGTACAGTCATTGTGACCACCATTCATCTTTGCACCTAGCCGGGTTGATTGCCTTGGTGGTGGCCGCTGCATTGGCTGAGTCTCTATAGCAACCGTTAGTATCATGCGATGTAAATACTGTGCCTTACCCTTTCGTCTTTGCTTCCGCTTGTTTTGTGACACTGTGGGTCGCAATGACCTTTGCAACGCCTCACTTGCTTGACCTATAATAATCAGGCAAGCTATCACCACGACAAATCATACCTTGGGACACCAATATTTCCACAGCCTTCCGCAGCTCAGGATCATCGAAACCAGCATTCTCATACGTGTCGCTTAAAGAAGGAGCGTCGGCTGGGCGGCGCACACCGTAGACGCACGGAACCAAGCCACCTATTGTTCGACGCCACACTGTCTTTCTCTTTACATCCACAAATACGGCGCCAGATTTGCGTGCTTTATCTTCATCGAATGCCACAGTCGTATACGCTATAAGCATTGCCGGCTTTGACGGTTGCGGATTGACTGGGAACCAAGGAACCAGTGTACCCTCGATAAGGCCTTGTTCAATACGTTGTCGAAGCAGTGGTTTGCCACGACACATGGCGTCAAACTCTAAAAATAAGCAATGGGAATAATGAACAGTGCATACTTTCGAATCCCTTGGCAAGCAGGGGGCTGGCGACGGACATGGATGTAATGTAAGATCGTTGACTGTCTAGACTCACGACCAGGCCATTTTATTTGTTGTGTTAGAATACAATGGCGTAGTCAGACACAACAGCCTGGAATCCAATCAAACTTAAAGGAACAAGATGTCATCAAGGTGGTGATATAGCATAAGTAATCCTGCAGTATAAAAGTGTTGAATGCCAGAGTACTTTAGGATAGTACTATTCAGTGGATAGTGTAAAAAGGTGTAGCAGGATGCAGAGATATTCAGCTTTAGTGACAGTATTGAGACCATTTATGGTGAGGTGTAATAAGGGCAATTATATAATGAGGATATGTTGGAATATAGAGTACTTTGGGCAAGATCAATAGGATGCAGGGCTGGAAGATGTAGCGGAAGAAAGTTTTCTTTTACAAGGCCATGTGGCCATAACAGTCTCTTATACTACTGAATGGCACTATTCAAAGGTAGCTGCCATATCTCAACAGGATGGGGGTGGAGGAAGAAGAAGAGAAGAAAATATTATTTAATAGACTATATGTGTAATGGTAATAGTCCGGCCTGGTTTGGTTGGCGCCCACTTTTCTCCTTGTTGCGCCAACACCAGTGTTGCGCCAAATACAGCCTCTTGATCCTGCCTCTGTCTCTGCCTCTGACTCTCTCCTCTGCTTATCTCTGATTTCCTCCTTGTTCAGTCATTACAATATGTGTTACGACCGCCCAGGTCTGGGGGCCCAGGGGCTAGCAGGGACAGAAAGCAGGCATGGAGGCGGGTATAACTTGTATTGCTCAGACAAAAAAGACAAGACTGCTCTACCAGGGGTCCAATTGTGACAATATGTAAAGCAGGCATTAATTTAGAAGTGACTGTTTTGTATTTACCCAGATTACTGTAGTGTGTGAAAAACCACAGGTTACAAATAGCTTGCTAAGCTATTTATAGCACAACTTTTATGTATATAAGGTGTGCCCTAAAGGTATGCCTCCAAGAATATAACTCTGTGTTCCACAAGACACACACGCCCCACAACCTCCCACTCTCACACAAAACCCCCCCCCACCACAATTACACAGTGTCTCTGTGGTGCGGCAATAGAAAGTAGCAGTTACTTTTTCATTATATTATATTCCACAGAACCTCACTGCCACCCATACCACAGTCCCACAGTGCACTATGGGTGTATTGCCTGTGATGCACGGCCATGACAGGGGTTGTGACTGTGCTCTTTTCTCTTTGGTGTGTTTTCCGAGACCAGAAATAGATAGACTTCCATTGTATTCCTGCCTAAGTCCCTTTCTCATCCACAGGTATAACATTGCCTACACACCACCTCCACCTCATCTCACTATATAGTCAATGCAGTTATCTATCTATACCCTATTATTTAAAGGTGTTGTTGTATGGAACGTTCTAGAATGTTCTAGAAGGTCTTAAAGTAGTATAAAAAAATGTGTATATGCCAAGTCTGACAAATAGATATCTCGTTCCACAGGACATTCTCCCAACCCATATCTGAAGCTCAGCACTAGCTGGCATCTACTCCTCACACAACTACACACTGTGGTGTAGTGCAGAGTAAGTCTTGTGGAACTTAATGTATCAGAAAAGAGACTGCTACTTTTTTACTGCTGCACCACATACACAATAGGTGTAGCTACTCATTTCCAACAGATGAAACAAAAAAAGACTCCAATTATAGTCAACACTGTATCCTATAAGATGGCTATGAGGGCTGGAATTGAATGCAGTATAAAGTATATTTGATATTATTGTATTGGGATGAATTTTTTATTAGGGCAGAAAGATGTGGAATACAATCTGCATTGTTTACACAACAGAGCTGCTTGGGCTGGCTTATATAACTAGGACTTGGTTCTTAGAATTTGAGATTTTTTAGATTTTTTGGGGTTCTCAATATAATAAATACTAGTTAAATAAACAAACCCATAGACAATTCTTATAAACTGGACCACTCCTTTGCCACATGGTTAAATGAAGTACTAATAGGGATTATAGTTAATATTAATAGAGAGCAACTTTGTGCAATTTTGCATTTAGCAGCTTCTAAGTGCAAAAACAGTTTGTTGAGGCATGGAGATAGGGTGGGAGTTAGCTTTGGTCTTCAGATGATGTGTGGGCTCACACGAGGCAAAGGGAGGTAAAAAAAATCCGCTGGGGATTTGGAGGTGCCAATTTCCTGTTTCTGTCTAAATAGCTCTATTTACAATAAATTTCAAAATAAGGCACGGTTTCTTGGTGTAGTTGGTTATCACGTCAGTCTAACACACTGAAGGTCGCCGGATCGAGCCCGGCAGAAATCATTTTGCTCTCGCGTTGACCTGAGGTGCGTTTGCTGTGAAGGTTGCTTGTAATTCTTGGTACTAGAGAAGGGTGGATGTTAAAATGCATTATGTTTAAATTCAAATAATTTTTATCCTTTTTGTGTCAGGTTTATACCCCTTGTAGTGATGGTCTTGTCTTTTCCTTGCACAATCAACACAGGTTTCTCTGCCCTCTCCTCACATCCATCATGACCCACTTGCCCCTGGGCGGATGTCACAATTTGAATGAGAGTGAGATCAAATTGCAAATTTATTATCCAAGCAGTACTCTTATATTGATAACATTGTAATGCTGCATAGAATAAACAGATGGACACATAATTATTTCTATAGTAAAGAAACCCTGCATTCCTATGAGATAGATCTATTTCCCAAAATGCCCAATCATAAGTTGTACAAGACTGGGTATAAAGCATATTTTCTTGCCTTGAAAGGATCAGAGTGCATATATCCCCAGCAGGATACCAACCATGCGCAGAATATTTTTGAATTGTTTAGCCGAACAATTGCTTCAAAGCCACGCGGCATATGCTATTTCTAGATCGGGCCCGCTTCTTAATTGCTGAGTTGATCTCGCCAGCCGTCGTCCCGCTCTGCTTTTCTACCCAAACCCCTCGCGCCCTCCCAACCCAAGCACCCACACATCGTCGCCCGGCCGACCCACTCCACAGACCCTAGCACTCATAAACTCAACGATGCGCACCTCCACTGCTATGCTCGTGCTCGCTGCGGCCGTCGTTGCCGCACTCGTCCCGCATGTCGCCGCCCAGTTTAGCGCTCCCAACAGCGTCGGATACTCGCCGTCATACGGCAACACCGGCTACAGCGTTCCGTCCCAGTTCCAGCCGCCGCAGTCGGTTGTCCCCGTTCATCAATATTCTCCAACGCTCAGCCCAGGTAGCCCCGTTTCACCGGTATCATACCAAATCAGGACAGCAAAAGACCTGAAGAAAGAGAATAAGAAAAATGATAAGGACGCAGTGAAAAGAAGTGACGCGCTGGCGATCCTTGAAGAAAATCGAGATAGGATTAGCCGCCAAGGGAATATCCCGGCCGATCCCAATTGGACGAAGAAGGTAGATAAAGCCGCTGCAGCGCTCGCGAAGAGTAATCTGGCATCGAATTCGTCGCCTGGTTCGTATCCATCGCCTGGTTCGTATTCATCGCCTGGTTCGTATTCATCGCCTGGTTCGTATTCGTCGCCTGGTTCATTTCAACCAACTACCGTGCCAAGGTACGGCTATTGAGAGCTTAGGTAGGGCAATAAAGAAAGTGTGCTGTTACATCCCGCGGTGCCACTGGCTGGTGTCCGTGGTGTGTGACAACTGGCGCTTCATTTCCTCATCCCATTAGAGTGCCTCTTGTCACTAGTTTATACAACTTGAATTGGCTTGGGGATGATTGGGCAGATGCTCCCAATTATTCAAAAAATACGTATAAGGAAGAAGCTAGCCTGCTAAGCCATGCACCACACTCACCATCTATTAAACAAGATTCAAAAGGAATCCTACTGCCCCTTAGTCTCTAGGAATATAGAAAGCCCTTGTTGATAGCAGTTATCTGCATTGTGAGAAAGCTATTTAAGCACTCCTATAGCAGAAACATGGCCTTTACTTTATTCCTTCAACTGCATAACTACTATTGCTAAGGCAGTCATATTTCTAATTAGAATCCTCATTGCTAATTGGAAGCTTCACAAACACTTAACCATCAAGCAGGCTATGCTCCTAGTTATCAATAGACTTCCTTTGCTAATATCAGTCTAACTATCTTCTCTATCCTGCTGCCTCTATGAAACTTATATTAATCCCAGCTACTGCAAACGAAAGCCAATGTATCCTAGCACCCGTAGTGTCAAATTATCACCAAAACAGAAGGCTGTGAGGGACGGCATAACAAGCAAGTCAGGAATAGCTTGATCATATCCCGCCATGCCGGCTGGCATTTGCAGTCGTCCCGCTCTGCTTTTCTACCCAAACCACCCGCGCCCTCCCAAGCCAAGCCAAGCATCCACACATCGTCGCCCGGTCGACCCACTCCACAGACTTTAACACACATAAACACAACGATGCACTCATCCACTGCCATGCTCGTGCTCGCCGCGGCCGTCGTTGCCGCGCTCGTCCCGCATGTCGCCGCCCAGCTTGGCACTCCCAGCAGTTTCACGTCCATGGGCGGTCCGCAGGGATTCGGTGGCGCAGGCTACAATGCCCAGGGCCAGGGCCAGGCAGGCCAGTTCCAGCATGGCCAGGTCCCGTATGGCCAGGTCCAGCATGGACAGATCGGTTCCCCTCAGTCGATGCCGATGCACGCGAACTACGGTGGACAGAATTCCTCCCCTGTTTTCTCCTCGATCCGCCCGACTGGGAACTTTGTGGCAAATCAAATAGCTAAGCTTAACAGGAAGGCGATAAAAAAGCACGCCAAGGCCGTCGGGAAGGAAGCAAAGCACCAGACCCTGCAAAACTATGGCATGCGGCTTCCAGCCCAGCCTACCTGGGCGATGGGCCAAGTCCCGCATGGAGCCCCCACAGGCGGTTACACGATGAACCAAGGACCGGTCGGAACCCCGGTAGGCAGTTCGGGGATGGGCATCGGATCGTACAGAGCCGCTCCAGGTGGTATGGGCGTGAACGCGTGGAACTAGTTGAGAGCTTGGACAGAAACAAATAATAGAAGTGTGCTGGCTGTTGCTCTCTGCGGCACCACTGGCTGGTGTCCGTGGTGGGCGGTGTCTGGCGCACTTCTTTCCTCAACTAATCAGGGTGCCTCCCATCTGCTTGATTTATCCAAATGACATATGAGCACTGTGCAGCTGGCCAAGCCGCAATCCCGATGTACGGCTTGGCATTCCGATGACGCTGGATCTCCCACTTTTTTGATTGCCGAAAGACCCAGCCAGCCGTCGTCCCGCTCTCCTCTCCCACCCCAACAACTCGCGCCAAGAAGCCGCACATCAGCACCTGCCAACCCACTCCACAAACTCCAACAAGCATAAATACAACAATGCACTCATCCACCATTATGCTCGTGTTTGCCGCAGCTGTCGTCGCTGTGCTTGCTCCGCACGCCACCCTGGTGCAGGCCAGCAAATACGGCGAGGACTCTGCCAGCAGTAACGAGAGCTACGACTATGGCGTCAATGAGCAAACTGCGTTACCGGTCGATCGGCCCACGGAAAAGGCGCGTAAGGAAGTGGAAAAGGAGCATTGGAGAGCGGAAAAGAAGAAGCGTGCCAAAGCGGCGAGGAAAGCGCAGAAGGCTGCCCAGGCCAGCCCAAAGCAGCCTACGTCAGAGTACGGATACCAGGCAAATACTTCGGAAGCAAACCAAGTGTCGTATGGAGCCCACCCGGATGGTGTGAGCGCGAGACGCTAGTCAAGAGTTTGGGTAGAAACAACAAAGGTGTGCTAACGACTGCCGTGCTCCACGACGCCACTTGCTGGTGTCCGCGGCAGGCGGTGTCTGGTGCATTCTTCCCTCATATCTTCAGAGTATCTCCGCCTGCTTTGGTCTTTCCAACGGCCGGCATCATCGCTCCCATCTCTGCTGCAGTATGCGCAATATCCAAGGCCACTAGTAAAGCGGCTCCGTTAATACGCCACTCTCGCACGACCCACAGCTTGGTGCCATGCAGTCTCGCATGTTTGCAATACAAACACGGCTACTATGGGCACGGCTTGGCACGGGCAGTCCCCGCTCCGTCGTTCTCTTCATCCCGCCCAGCTACACTCCTGCTCCGCGCCGGCCGCACCTACCCATCAGAGACTCATACATTGCCAGCCTGTCTATCCGCCATGCGTCTCTCCGCCATGCGTCTCTCCGTCGTCATTCTGCTTGCAGTTGCCACTGCCCTCGCCGTGCTGGACACATCAACTGCCGTTGACGCCGCTCCATATCCCCACGGTCATCCCGGTGGCGGTCGCCGAGGCGGTTCCCATGGTGGTCACCGAGGTGGTCCTCGAGGCGGTCCTCGAGGTGGTCCCCATGGTGGTCCTCGAGGTGGTCCCCCAGGTCCCAGAAGGTCAGGCAGGCAGCATATGCGTCGAAATGGAGGTTCTGCTCCCCCGACTCCTCCAGCTCCAGCTCCCCCGGCTCCAGCTCCTACTTCTCCGGCCACTCCTCCTGCTCCTACTTCTCCGACCACTCCTCCAGCTCCTGCTTCTCCGGCCACTCCTCCGGCCACTCCTCCAGCCCCTGCTTCTCCGGCCACTCCTCCTGCTCCTGCTCCGGACGCTCCTGCTCCAGACGCTTCTGCTTCTACTCCTGCTGCAGACGCTTCTACTCCTGCTCCAGACGCTTCTACTCCTGCCCCTTCTGCTCCTGCCCCGGACGCTCCTGCTCCTGCCCCGGACGCTCCTGCCCCTGCCCCGGACGCTCCCGCTACTGGCGAACTGGTATAAAGCAAGCGTCAAACGCAAAGAGCTTGCTATCCGATTATAGGTGTTCAGGTCGAGTCATTATCGCGGACAATGTACTTCATAAGCTGGTGTCCCTGGCGGACATCGGCTGTTCATCCTTGTTTCTCGCGTCCTCCACTTATGTCTCCTACATCCAGCGCCTCGACTAGCACGGCCACCCACATCCTTTTTGTCTGCCTCGGAAACATTTGTCGCTCGCCCATGGCCGAAGCGGTGTTTGCACACACCGTCGCGCGCCTCGGGCTCTCCCACGCGTTTGTCATCGATAGCGCAGGAACTTCCAGTTGGCATGTGCGTGCACGCTCCCTGGCATTCTCTGTTTGATTCGTCCGTGATGCAGATAGGAGAGGAGCCGGATGCACGGTCGGTAGCGTGTTGTAAGCGGCACAGCGTTCCAGTGCATCATCGCGGTCGGCAGGTAGCGATGCATGTCTTCCTTCACCTTGCTCACCACGATGCTGCATCGCTAGATTATAGCGCAGGATTTTGTGAAATTCCAGCATATTCTATGTATGGATCGAGAGAACGTGGCCAACGTGGAACGCATGCGGCCCAAGAATGCAGCAGCGGATGGTGCGTCCTACTGTCACTCGCCGCTCTGACGCCCACCACAGTTCGGTTATTCGGCGATTACGATCCCCAAGGCGAAAAGATCATCAGTGATCCGTATTATGGCGGCACGGACGGATTTGAGCACAATTTTCAGCAAGTGATGCGATGTACTCTGGGATTCCTCCGCGAACATGGTTTTACCGAGTAGGAAGAGCGACTAGAGCGCGTATGACTCAGTCTCTGATATGCGCCAAGCGTGCCTTTGGCAGGTGCCTATGGTTCATTAGTATGGGTGGACCGAGCATTGTTCGTGAACGGAGAATCCCACAGCTTCATCTGCCCAACTCGGACTTCTCCAATTCATCGGCATTTTTGTTGCTGCAATACCCCAAATAGTCTGAGCAGTGTCTCTGCACCAAATTCCACGCTAATCGTAGAGTGCATGGGCGTGTCGGGACCATGTTGGACAAATACCTGGGCGCAGGACTTGGCTGTGCCTAAATAAGCAGCCTGCCTAGCTATCTGTCGGCGTGGCTTCCTCGAAACATGCCAGCACCATTGAGCTCTTGATGCACTTTGTATTTACTAGCGTTCGATGCACTTTCCCATTTGACAGTAGCAAAGTACCTTCAGTGACAAATCTCTAACTATACGGCAACTTTGCTGCTTGCATGGCCAGCTCATCAGCCTCAACGTTTCCCGGAACGCCCTGATGTCCTCGAACATGCTCCTATGGTGGCAGCCCGCGATCAGTCGCTGGAAACAAGCGCAGGGACGTACGAATTTCACGGGGAGCACGGCTTGGGATATCAAATCATTCAATCTCCGGAAGAGATCCTCATTCTCCACGCTCTTTCCCGTGATAGTCTTCCACCCTTTCTTATTCCAACCATGGATCCAAGAAGTCATGGCTACCATATAATTCCGAATCAGCATTCTCACACTTCAAGTGCTTGGATCAGACTACCATTTATGACGTATTTGCTATCCGTCAATATGAGAATTATCTTGTTGTTCGGGTGGGGCTTGCCGACACGCTCCAGTGCGCGGATAACAGCCTAAGCATGGCCTCGGTATCACATCGACTGTCTTGGCAAATATACCGTGATCTCCGCACGCTGATTTGTCTGCCGCTCACCGACCAGCCTCTCGCTCACATTCCTGGGGAAGGGTTAAGTGGCACCTCCACGGTGTGGCTCACCCACCTCGGGTCGCCGGGGCCAAAGTAGACACCAACGCCAGCCCGAGCACTGCGCTTACCATTGCCCCGACTCGATCCATCCGTCCACACCCGAAGCGTGTCTCCGGCAACATCAACTGGTATGCTGGGAGCTCTCACGGGTAGGGGAATTACGGCGGGCACCATGGGCCTTGTGCGGCGAGGCACCAAGGCCAATGACGGCGTCGGTGTCGGTGGCGGTGCCAATCGAACCTCCGCCAACGCACTGGAGCTCGCCGCCATGCCAGCCCCACAAAGATCCTCATACATCACGAGCGGTGCGTCAGACACAATCACCGAGACTTTGGGCCAGGCAAACTCCTCCGCAGCGTCGCGCGTGAGGAACTTTTTGTATCTGGCGTTCGGGAATTTATTGACTTGATCGTGGCACTCATCCCTGTTCGTCAGACATTTAAGCATTGGTCAGGCGCATGGCTACCAGGTTGCGTAGACTCCCGGGATGCGTCCGCGGCGGACGGCGTAGTATCCTGTTCGGATGGCCGGCATGAGGAGGTGGTGCAGCTGCAGGTGCATGGACTCGGCCGTCACAACGAGAGCGCAAGTGCAGCACATTGCCATTCATTCCGTCACTCTCAATCCTGACCTCGGCCGCTACTCTCTGTTGCTTGGCATCGCCGCGCCCTGCACCGCCAATTTGTCCGCCTCAACATTGCCAGGAATGCCTCGGTGGCCGGGCACATGATTCTATGGCACATGAGTGGCACATGATGCAGCAACACAGGGCCTTACAAACGTCACGGGAACTGATGACCGAGCAACCGAACTTTCCAGCTGGCGAAATAAATCCTTATTTGCCACGTCGTTGCCAGAGGCCGTTTTCCAGCCATTATCATTCCAGTTGTTGATCCACGACGTCATGCCTGTCATGGATTGGGTGTCAATAATGAATGGAAGGCAGGATACCGTTGACGACGTATTGGCTGTCAGTGTTGATGACGACTCCCGAGCTGTTAGGATGAGGCTCTCCGACGCGTTCCAGTGCGCGAACAGCAGCCTAAAGGCGCGTTATGTGACGGAGACAGACACATGGTGATGCGCACTGTGAGCTCGGCGCGCTGGCTAGTCTGCCGCTCACCGGCCAGCCTCTCGCTCACATTCCTGGGAAAGGTTTAAGCGGTACCTCAACGGCGTGGCCCACCCACCTTGGATCGTTGGCACCAAAGTACACGCCAACGCCCGCCCGCGCACCCTGCTGTCCATTGCCGCGACTCGATCCGTCAGTCCACACGACCGTGGGTCCGGTCGGAGTGGCGCTCTGGGCGGATGCTCTAGAACGAGAGGCCGCGGCGCTGGATCCCCGAGCAGCGGAGGACGAGGACGACGAGCCCGTGTCGTAGGACGAATACGAGTGCGTCGCACCGCCTCCATAGACCTCCGCATATCCCGTCATGTGGATAACGGGTTGCTGGGCAGACGAATCGACCCGAGCATAAGACTCGGCGGCCTCGCGTGTCGAGAACTTCTTGAACTGCGCGTTCGAGTACGCATTGGTCTGCGCGCGACACTCGTCCCTAGCCACCGTGTGAGCCGACGAGCGGCATGTGTGCTTGATGCGTTACCATGATGTATAGACGCCTGGCTTGCGGCCGTTGTTGACAGCATAGTATTCACCACGGTCAGTCAGGAACGCAATCGAACCTTGAGGAACAACACGTCATCAACGATGATGACGTGGCATCAGCAACCCGGCAGTAGAGAGCACAGACTTGTCTCCTGACAAATGCATAAATTCTATTGCCCCTAAAGACACTTGAGATCTCGCTCGACCCAACATGTCCAAGGATAAGTGCATGCTTATCTGCTGTTTTATTATATATTGGGTGCAGACCACAAATACAGTTGGAACCTTGCAATGCTCACTCATTGACTCGAAGCGTGCACAATGACGTGGCGGTCTGCTCCAACGACCAGCGCGTGACAGCCATCGCTGCACACCCCCTCTCCGCAACACATGCTCCAGCTTAGGCTCGACCAAGACCCCGTGTTCGTGGCAAGCGCCCTGTTTGGGGCGTTTGCTGTGCTGTTTGGGCTGGTCTCTTTCGTCGTCAAAGAGCGCCTGCACTTTTCCGAGTCCTGTATCATTGCCCCACATGCCACATGCCACATGCCACTGACGACGATACTCTAGTCGTTGCAAGCCTTTTTGGCGTGGTCGTCGGCCCCTTTGCCCTTGGCCTGTACAATCCGCTGGCTTTGCCGGAGCATGAACGAGTAACGGCGCACTTTGCACGCATTGTGCTTGCCATCCAGATTATGGCCGCCGCCATAGCCCTCCCAAAGCAAGGTCGCTTAACCCTAGATGCTGGCTCATGTGTTAAAGAGGATACATTGGTCGCGAGTGGAGGTCTTTGGCAATACTGCTGGGTCCGGTTATGACGGTGACGTGGGTTGCGTCAGCCGGTGCTGCAAAACTCGCCTACAACCTGACCTGGGTAGGTAAAGCGCACTAGCGAGTATACTGATTGACGCCAACTCTCAGGTTCAAGCATTCATAGTGGGGGCTTGCGTTGCGCCCACCGATCCCATTCTGGCCAATTCAGTGTTGCAAGGGCGATATGCCGAGGAGCATGTTCCAAACAATATTCGCCACCTGCTGTCGGCTGAAAGGCAAGATACGGCTATTAAATAACTTCTCTAACGAGCCGTAGTGGCATGAACGATGGTCTGAAACATGATCGTGCCCCAGCTTATTCGGCCCACTAACATGCCTGTAGGAGTGGGATTTCCGCTGCTGTACCTCTCGCTCCTCTGCCTTCGCTTCACCGCGGCCGAGGCGACTGTCGAGTGGCTCCTCTACTACATGCCCTACCAAATCGGCGTCGCAATTGTCCTAGGCCTTTTGTTCGGGCATGGCGCCCGCGTAGCATTGATATATGCTGAAAACAACAGCATGATTGACAAGGAGTCGTTCCTGGCCTTTGCCATCGCTCTAGCGGTATCTCATCATGCACCCGAAAATCCGCTGATCCACACAGATATTCATCATGGGCTTTGTTGCCATCCTCGGTGGCGACGACCTTCTCGCGGTTTTTGTTGCTGGACATCGCTTCTCTGCCGAGTAAGTTGACAATGCCTGGGAAATGGCAATTGACGTGCTGCTATCAAGCGACTGGTTTCTTCAACGGACTCGCTCTGCGCATTTTCAAGAAGTTCTTGATCAGCTCGTGAATCTCGCATTCTTTGTACACCTGGGTGCGTCACTACCCTTCGCGTACATCGCCCAGCATGGGAGAGCCGCACTGGCATTGCTTGCCCTGATTATGACCCTTCGACGACCGCCCGTCTTGCTCGCATTATCGTACTTCATTCCGGCCTTAAATACTTTGAAAGAATGCCTTTTCATGGCTTGGTTTGGTCCCATCGGCGTCGGAGCAGTCCTCTATGCAATGGAAGCTGCGCATGTCATGCATCGTGATGGCTACGGCGACGACGCCGACAAGGAAGTCGTCCCAATCGTGATGTGGCTCGTCTTTGGCAGCGTGCTGATCCATGGCATGACCGTACCAATGTTCTCCCTTAGTGCTACCCTCCGTGCCAGGAGTCGATCGTGGAACGTTACAATCGGAGGAGCCAGGCTCGGAGGATACATCGAGGAGCATGCCGAACACATCATAGACTTTGTCATTTCCACGTCCTCCAGCGACGAAGACGTAAGTATCATTCGTGGTGAAATACACGAGCAAGTCAACGAAACGACAGCGCTATTGCCTGCTCGCTAAATAGCACATTAGAATGCAGTTCATTTCTCACTCAGCATGACTGCTGCCTTGTCGACGGCTTGGCTGATCGATTCCAAGCTCAGCTCGGCCATCTCCAGAGTCGTGCAGCCAAGGCGGAAGCCTTTCTGCTCGTGACGAACCAGACTCGCCATGCAGGCAGCGCTGCCAACCTCACGACCGATATCTCGTATTAATGATCGGATATATGTGCCGCCACCGCATGTTACCATGAGCCTGAAGAAGGGTGATTTCGGAACTGCATCTCCGTTGCCGTTCTCGTCCGACGAGGGCTGAAACTCAACCAGTTTGAGCGACGAAATATGAATGGTTCGCGTCTTGGCCATATCGACAGTCGCTTTTCCAGCGCGCGCCAAATCGTACAAACGAGCACCATTGACTTTTAGTGCCGAGTATCTATCACGTCTATTAGCACAGTTCAACCGATCCGGGCATAAGCATACAATGGTGCGACTTGTTCCGTGGTGCCTATGAATTTGACCAGTGCTTTCTCAATATCCTCTCGAGTGACATGATCCGCGCTGACGCGACTCGTGATTTTTCCAGAGGCGTCTTCCGTATCAGTCTCCACACCAAGTACCCCAACCCCTTCATACACCTAACTACGATCAGAGACAATTGGCCCGCAAGGTGCAGACCTTTTCGCATTTCTGAAGCATGCCAAGCTGTTTCGTCCCGGTGCCAATGCCAATGACGAGTACACCGGAAGCATCGGGGTCCTGCAGAATGTCAGAACTGACGACTCGTCCAAGGAGCATTACCAAGGTCCCACCGTGGCCAATCTTTGGAGACGATTTAAGTCGGTTTTTCCCACTATTCTTTTTCGCTGTGATGCTCTGAATTTGGCGAACAACATCAAAACTAGTTATCCCCGTTGGCTTGTTAACGGCAAAGAGTCCATTTATGCCAAATCCGTCTTTCAATCCCGCATTATCGGGCATTGTGACTGAGGGGGCGGGCATTGGTGTTGGCACATTATCCACCTCGACTGCCGCCTTTTTCGACGGCGTTTCCTGAAAAGAGTCGATAGGTGCAGGGCGTTTTTGAGCTTCTATGGGCGGGTCAGTTGCAACCTTTATGGGAGAAAGCATAGCACCATTGGACGTAGCAGAAATTCCGATAAACTTGAATGAGTTTTTCAACGCTGTTGGCCTGCACGTATGGTCAGAGGCATTTTACTATGCAATGTCTCAGACTTACGAGTTTTGCACGATGATTTTCACCGCCAAATTGGTGTCTGATTCGTGCGAGACATCAAGCACGGTGCCGGTGTTTATTCCCAAATCAATGAGCGCTTTCGGGCCATTGTCCGTGAAATCTGGGTCGTACAGAATACGCCCAGACTCGACCACAGTGATGTCTTTGCCAAAAGCAAGTGCATCGGGCCCACTTGGCGTTATGGCATTATCAATCAAGCCAGTAAGCGTCGATTTTTTAACGCTGGCCTTCAGGGTGACAACGTTGATATTGCAAGCGGAGCAGCCGGACTCTGGCGGCGGATTCTTGTCTGCGGACATTAAACGGCTCGAGTCGTCCACGACGTAGATCTAGCAGATATTCGTAAATAAATAATGGAGCAGATGCGCACCGCTGGGCAGTCGGTCACTCCCCCGGAGAGCGTTTTCACTGCGTGAACGACCATCATGCCGGCGACAATAGAATTCGTTGTTGCGATGGCGGGAATGATCGAGCCGGCCATGGCTAGGGAAGGAAGGTCAAGGCGTGAATAAAGGGTGCAGAAACAAACATTTGATCTCGAAATGACTCTTTAGCGGGATGCCGAACGACATGCTTCTCAGATTGGATGCTGCCGCGACAAAATTCATGGCAACTTCACTGTCCTTGTCAAATTCGAGTGCGGCTTCAGCACTAGCATCCCGGAGCAAGACGAGGCGATCGGCCAGTGCGCGGGCGCTGCGAGTGAATACCGCAAAGTTCTGCGCCGCAGTCCACAGAGCATGATCGTCAGCGGGCAGATCATTCTCCAAAGTAAACTCATCAAAATTGAGCGCAACCGGAGCGGTCCTGCCAGCCCACATATCCTTCATGCTGATAAGACGACGGATGTCAACATCGAAGACCTTCTGGAACACGGTGCGGGGAAAGCAAGGCTTGTCGATATCACTTCGGAGCTGACGGAGCGCCTCGGACTCGCGTCGCAAATTGGCAATCTCGTCGGCTGTGCGAGGCCATCAAGTGGAGCAATGGTGGATGAGACACGCACCATTTTCACCAGCGCCAGCGCCAGCACCGGAAACATCCGCGCTATCATCTTCATTCCGACCAAATACCTGACTGAAGAGATAACTCTTTGCCCAGTGGACACAGTGTATGGGCTTGCTTGGCGTACTGCGGATGGTGCAGACGGGGAACGACTTGGCTGGGGGCGGTGGATTGCATTCGAAGCACTCGGTCACGCCCTTTTGGATCACCATTGTCTGGCCATTGTATCCGGCGGTTCCGCTCTCGATCAGGGGTAGGTTGAGCAGCATGCACATCGAGTTGACATACTTTCGGGCCTCTAGGCAACGAGTCAAGCATATGGCATGCGCAGAATACCACCCACCAAGGTTATCGAGGGCATTCATCACGAGATCAAACTTTCGCCACCATATATGATTAAACGACTCGTGCATGATATTCTGATGCTGCGCGATGATATCCGCGGCGGGGTTGAATCTGAGCACGGCAGCGCGTGCAACGAGTGCCTTGCTCTGGCCGACGTGCGAGGCGTTGAAGAGGAACTGGCGGTTCAAGTTGCTGACCTCGATGGTGTCCATATCGACCTAGACGGAGGTGAGAGTGGGCGGCTGGGGGCAGGGGATGGCCGCACGACGTGGATGGAGGAGAATCCTGACATGACAAGGTTCTTGAGCAATTCGCACCCGATTCCGCCGGCGCCGACGACAAGCACGCGGGATCGAGAGACGGCTTTGAAGGTGTCGTCGCCAATCATAGCGCGGATCGCAGCAATGCGCGTTTTTGAGAAGGTGGCCGCGGACATGGCAAAAAATCGTGGCTCTGAAGGAGCTGCCCACCCCACCAGATGTCCACTGCACAAGCCGAGCCGCTTGTCCAGCACTCTGGCGGCTGCCACTGCGGCGCCGTCCGCTTCACTGTCGACGCGCCCGCGCACCTGACGCTTGTCGACTGCAACTGCTCGATCTGCACCAAGAAGGGCTTCCAGCACCTCATTGTTCCTGCCGCGCGATTCCACGCGCAGATCGTCGACCCCGATGCACTGGGCCTGTACACCTTTGGCACCCATACCGCCAAGCATTATTTTTGCAAGCGATGCGGCATCTCCAGTTACTATGTGCCGCGGAGCAATCCGGATGGGTTTGATGTGAATGTGCGGTGCATCGATTCAGACACTGTCCGGTCGGTAACGGTGGAGTCGTTTGACGGGAAGAATTGGGAGAAGCAGCCGTCGCTAGCGCATCTCTCCGTGTGAATGAGGCCGAGGACGGAGGTGGATAGACGGGCTGATGGTGATGGCGGCGCTGCCTTGACGGCACGGTCGTGTTATTCTATGCATTCT
>QZWS01000162.1:0-20414 GCA_004114245.1 Zoopage sp. CT-All
ATATACCAGCATCTCCTTTTGCTTCGCCACAAGGCCCAGCCAATGACAATACTTCTAAGTACCTGCCATTCAACTTCAAGCAAAATGTTTCTGCCTGTTACTCAGAGCCGCAACCCACTCTTGACAATCTTATCGAAGGTCTGGTAGTGGAGGGCATCCCCCTTAAACATGTCAACTACGATTTGGTGAATGACACCCATCCCTACTGGATGATTACATTCACGCCTTGATGAATATCTTGAAGCATGCCATTGCCAGTGTTCTATGGGAGGAGGCCAAAGGAGTTGATAGAGTATGCCCATAGTAGTGCAGGATGTTTTCTTCATATTTGCTATTCTATTTCTGTTTTTCTACTTTATATAATGGTTGGTATTGCCATGATTGAGGCATTGCTATTGTCATGCATGGGTGTAATAACTGGGTGTACTGTTCTCCCTCTACATCAATTAGCCATCACTCCTAGTAGATTAAATAAATCATTATCAAAATGCACACAATAGCAGAACAAGTTGCACAAACATAGATGTGCTGTCATAGGACTGGTATTAGCCAAGGTACCCTTAACACTGGGGCAGATAGATAGATGAGTAAAAGATACTGCCATCTATCCTGCTAGATTATACTTCTTCTAGCAACTAGAAGATACTGGAATATGCCCAAGAGTATCCAAAAATGGTATCAAAGTATGGTGGGTAGGTATCAATAAAGTGTTTGCATAGCCACTTCCCCAATTCAAATTCCCAAAACTTTCCCCATTTTTTGGAATTAGGAAAGTGAACTGCTAAAAGTGTTTGCACAACAATTCACTTTCTTCAATTCCCCAATTCCACAGTGGATGCACCTCCCTATGCCTAGTTGTCTATACTTATTAATATACTCTTTTTATGTTTCAATAAGTGTTATGATAGGATACTTAGGAGGGTCAATGATAATGATGGATGCATTTGTGTTGACCTAACAGAGAGAAAAGAGACTAGCAAAGTCAGGCCTGGCTTAGCTAGTTATACTCCAGAGGCCACATGGCCCAATTGTTATATAGGCAGGCATAATACTAGTTGCTTATAAGCTATAATATATTAATTTTTTGGCATTGGGGCATGTCATAGTTTCTTTTCTCCTTATTTTATCAACACCTGTATTGACCTTAATGCACTTAATTACCCCAGTACCTCCTCTCTACCTCTCCTTCCTATTTTGTTTATTGAGTTATCCCTCCTATTGAGCCAGTTATTACAGGGCAGATCAAATAGTTGAGTAAAAGACACAACTACCTAGTCTGCTAGGCTATTCCAATGCCTCTTCCAGCAACTAGAAGTTACTGCATTGTATTCAAGAGTATGGTGAGCAGCCCTCATGACCCTCTTTCCCTGGTCAACATAAGAAAATTTGATATACAATGTATGCCAACTCAGAGTCTACATTATTCTATTATACACACCTAGCAATGCCTCAATCATGGCAATACTAGCCATCAAGTAAAGTAGAGAAATAAAAATAGAATAGCAAATGCAAAGAAAATTCTCTGCACTACTATAAGCATTATTTAGAAACAGCACTGTAGTATGGGTGGCAGTGAGGTTCTGTGGAATACAATGTAATGAAAAAGTGACTGCTACTTTCTACTGCCACACCACAAATGCCATACTCTATCAACTCCTTTGGCCTCCTCCAGTAAAATATTGGCAATATCATGCTTCCAGATATTCATCAAGTTCTGAATTGAATTATCCAGTAGGAAATGGATTCTTCCATTGTGAAGATGTCTGCCCTTAAGTAGTGTGGTGTGGCAGTAGAAAAGTAGCAGTCTCTTTTCTGATACATTAAGTTCCACAAGACTTACTCTGCACTACACCACAAGTAGTCAACTTGCATGTTTTCAGGGAAGACATTCCTCTACCACACCTGCAATGAGGCTGCTGAGAGTGGGAGGCAGCTGTGAGATATATGCAGACTCATTTTTGCTAAAGTTAAATGGTAAATGCTCTGAAGTATTGTCATAGGTAGGGCTTTCTGGTGAAACATGAGGAGAGTGTGGCATATGTAGATGAGTCATCTTTGTCCTGAATTTTATAATGTCATTATCCATTGGGTTTGGAGGTAATTTTTTGAGTATGTGATGAGCATTTAAGCAGAAAAGGGATGATAATGCACTTGAGCCCATTGGAAAGATTGGGGGCAATCTTCTCCAGGATTTCAGAAGCCAGTAGATTATATTAGGATCCTATATTGAATCAAACTTTATCTCTTCTGGAAAGCAAGATGCTTGAGACTTGTATAACATAGATCTCAAAGTACCATATTTGAACTTATCAAACTCTGGTAACTGCTGTGCATAGACTAGGTTGTAGATGAATTCTTTTGGGAAAATGTAGAATGCACAGATATCAACAAGGGCAGGCTGCTCTGCTGCCAGTTTTAATAAGTTGGCTGCACATTCAGAGGGTTGGCTAAAGGTGGAATAATAGAGATGTTTCACAGATGATAGCTTGGGTTTTAGCAAAGCAATTTTGGTCTTGATTTTCTTCATTTCCTTGACCACATTCTTAAAAGGGGTTGACTCCTGTGCTATATAGCACAAAGCAGGAGTGGCTGTAGTGACTGCTGTCTTTTCTCCACTTACCTGACAAAGTACACTATCTTGTCCCAAGGACTTCTCTCTCCCCTTATGTTGCCAGCATAACTCCAAGGCATTGCAAAGCCAACTGTTTATTGTAGAGCCATCTGGCCTGAATGACTGAGCTGCTATATGCAATTGCTCATTTGTTATTCCGAGCTTATTATTGGGTCCTAATAAACTCTTAATATGGTGATGCACATCTTCAGGGAGCTGTGTCATTTGGCCAGGGACATAAGCAAGTATGGATGGCTGATTGGCAGCTTGAAAGCCCATGACCAATAACAACAAAGATGCCAAAAACATGGCAGTGAGCAGGAATATGGGGGATTTCATTTTAGAGATGGATGGTGCAAGGTTATTAGGCTAGGAGGTGAGCAGGGAGAGAGGTCTTATCTGAATCAAGAGGGGGAGAGAAAAACTATGACTGCAGTGCCTGGCCCGGCTTCAACAATGGGGCAGTGTGATTGTCTTCACTGCAAGTGAACACTAGGATAGATTGGAAGCCTGCTGATCTAATTAATCAAATGTGCATAACTGCCTGGAAGATTCAAAAGTGCCTGCAGCCTCTTTTACATGAATACAGGGATGCTGTTGTTGCAATAAATAATCCTAGACTGAAATATCACTCCCAAGTCCATTTATACCTATTGCACTGGCTACAAACATAGAGTAGTGTTGTGCTAGCTTAGTCAGACATAACAGTTTGGAGCTCACAGTATAAAAGGAGAGCGAGCACAACTTGCCTCCTGACAAGTAGAGAAATTCGATTACCCTGAACACAACACCCCACCAACATCAACAGTCACAAATAGTTCTGTCAGTTCCAAAATCGCCATTTCCGTCCAGACACAACCCAGGCCAGTACAGCTTTGGCGTTGGTTATGGTCAACGATGTCGTAAGCGTCGAATCGCTAGACAATTCCGCAAGACTGGTTCTGTTGGTCGTAGGTTTTGCCTTTGGCTGCCGAGGCAGAGAGCAAAGCGGGCTATTCGCTGCGCTCCCGTTCGCAGCCAGACACATGCACTACGCGTATGCCGCTCGTCGTACATACATAATTGCCATAGGCTGATACTATCGCGTTAGAGAAGGCTGATATCAAGGATAGCTCCGCTCGGACGGCACATGCCACGAATCCATCAACAGTTGTATCCGCCCGATGCACCAGTGCAGCGTGTGCCACAGCGTTTGTTGTCGACGACGATCCGCTGTCGTCGCTTTCGAATTTCGTGACTCTCGATAGTGACTCGGATAGACGAGCAATAGGTCCGCTGGTCGCGTCAAACGGGAATGAGTCAGCAGATGTATCCTTACAAGTGGCCTCGAATACTGCGGCTACGGAGTCGGATGACGCGGTCATGCTACTTGATGCTGGTGTTGACACTAAGCAAGTGAATGTGACGCCTATTTGCGGATCAGTTGGCCAGTGCGGTTCGGGTAACATTCTGCCCATCCTTAGCTCATTGGCAATGCCACATCCCTTAGAGCCAGCCGCAAGTTTGAGCGCCACAAAATCATCAGCAAAAGATACGGATGAACCATATGTGGATATAGAACCGTGTGATCAGAGCTGCTCATCGGATGAAAGTGACGTGAATGCTGACCCGGCCACATTCCAAGGCGCCAAGGCAGAAATCGTTCGCATCATAAAACTCTTCAAGGGTCTCGACGACCAGTACCAGCTTGTGAAAAAGATTGGCGAAGGTGCGTTGGAGCGTTATTCACAATCGCGCCATTGGGCCTGATTAGGAACATTCAGCTCAGTGTACAAGGCCGTTGACATCCACCGGAGCACGTTTGACGACGCCCATCGTCGTGGCAAAACTCGCCATGTTGCTGTCAAGCGGATATACGTTAGCAGCAGTCCCGATCGCATTATGAACGAGATTGCAATCCTCCTCGACCTGAGGTAGTGCATTGCCAGAATGACGATGGTCTCGTTTCTAATGCTGTCCCTGGCAGAGACCGGCCTGGCATTGTACCCATTATCTCGGCATTTCGCGACGCGGATCAGGTCGCGCTCATCTTTCCCTACTTTCGCCATCGAGACTTTCGCGACTACTATTCCAACATGACGAATGCTCAACTACGCGCCTACATGCGCGGATTATTTGTCTCACTCAAGAGCATTCACGAGTGCGGCATTATGCATCGAGATATTAAGCCTTCCAACTTTTTGTACAACGAAAAGGCCAGACAGGGAATGCTAGTCGATTTTGGTCTAGCCCAGGTACTCTCATCTAGTCGTCCGTGATCTATTGACAGTGCAGCGTCAAACACCCCCTCCAGCACGACGTGGCGAACCAAACGAAGTGCAGCAGCAAATTAAAATCGACGAGCAAGGCATGCTGCGAGTTCGCATCGATGAGACCAAGTGAGACGGCTTTCGACATTGTGGAGGCTAAACAAAACGTAGACCACCGTATCGAGCCAATAGGGCAGGAACCCGCGGCTTTCGTGCTCCCGAAGTGCTCCTCAAAGTGTCCAGCCAGACTACTGGTAACTTTGGAATAGTCATCAATTGTGTTGCAATTCTTGTAGCCATTGATATATGGTCTGCTGGCGTAATAATGCTGTGCGTACTTGCAAGACGATTCCCCTTCTTTCAGTCGAGCATGGACCAGGAAGCCTTGGCAGAAATCGCATGTCTCTTCGGCGCCAAAGCCATGGCCAATCTTGCATCACGCTATGGTGGGTCATCTGATATATATGTATATATTTGCTAAGCTCGCATGACCAGATCGCATATTTGAGACCAACATCCCCAGCGTGCAAGACTCAAGCTTATCGATCGACCGTCTCTGCCGCAAGCTGCGCGGAGAGTCACCGGATTTTTCCCAGGATGCTTTCAATCTACTTGAGAAATGCCTCGTTCTGCATCCGGTGGAACGTATTACTGCCAGCGAGGCACTGTCCCATCCTTATATATGCAATGAATAGCACACTGTAACCCTCCATAGAATATACTCTGTTGCACATTTAAGCGAAAAGACGCGTTTCTTTTTAAGCTACCTTCTCGGCCCCGTCATCATCCTTCCGACGGTCATGGCCCCCGGTGAGACTAAAGCTCAAACCAGTGAATTCGCAACCGGATCAAATGCCGCTGCGCCCGCATCTGCATTGAATGGCGTCGAAGGGACCGTCGGCGGCGATGATGCCGCCGCGCCGCCGTTCACATCCAAACAGGCAAGAACAAGAACCTCGATGCAGGCATTTTCATCATCTGTAGAAAGGAAAGCAGGTTGTGGGTGACGACGAGGATACTACTGCACCAATACGCGTGAGTCGCGTTGTGCAGGCTTCGCTGCCGTCGGGTATGGCTTGCCTCACTCGAATGATTGCCTCCAAGCATGATGACTAGGCTCGACCAAGCGCAAGCGTAATCCCGTCCTAAAGTACGAAACTGGAGAAGACGAGGAAGTTGAGACTGAAAACCTGGAAGTCATCGATGAGGATCTCGATAATGGTGTTCGCAGTGACGATATGTTGCCGTGCCGGTATCTCGATAATTTTGTTATATTCGATGCGAATGCTGGCAACCGTTTGGTTGGATTCGAGCACATCTTGGTCACAGGCTCAGATGTCCATGTCGCCGGTGAAGTGAAGCCAGTCCCGGCGGTTGAAGAGTATGAGAATAATGGCGACGAGGATGACGATGACAGTGCGGGAATGCCAGCGCAGCGGATTCGTACGAGCGCGGTTATGTTCTGGGATCTCGAATACGAAGCAAATCATTTGTGGGTGCATTCATGATCGCGGGCTGCTTGCTTACTCCTGCTCTTAGCGATCCCGTGGTTTTTGTGCGGACGCAATATGCTTATTACACCCTACGCAATCCAGCACCAGAGTATGCCGAAACACATCAAAAGTGCTTCGCCAAGTATCAGCTTGTGCGTGCCCTCATGCGATGCTGTGCAAATCCCGATGCCGTGCTGGACGACTTTTACAACGCGGCGAGTGCTCAAGTAGAGGGCTCTCAACATGCTTTGGCGCTGTGTCAAACATTCGAAAAGTCCGATGTGCTTGACAATATCCTGTTCATATTTGACGAATTCGAGTTTCACGCAACCCATACAGATGATTACTCCATTCTGTCTACAGGAGTGTACCAGCAAATCGTGCAATTGGCCGATATGGAGCTCAATAAGAAGACCAAAAAGAAGCGAGGCCGCATGGCAACAGCTGGAGCGAAAGCCGCCATCAAAATCAAGGAGAACTCGGCGACCGCCACACCCATTGTCCGTGCATTGGCTCAAGGACTATTCCAGGGACGACAACTCGCTAGCCAGGCCTACACCGACGAGAACACGGTCCGCAGCGAATATCTACCCGAGTTTGACAATGTCGACGTGCCACTTCCAACCGTCAAGTCGTGGTCAAATAGAACGTGGGGCCCGGTCGTGCAGGATCCTACTAATAAGGACATGACGTACTACACCCATTTGCAGCTTGACCTCGATACCAAGCTAGCCAAGAATAGCATCTGCGTGGTCCAGACCACCGTAGGAGTGCGACCTGCTATTATTCGCTATCTATATGAAGACAAGCGAGGAAAGAGTGTCGCCCATGTCCAGCATCTTTTGCCTGCCGCCGAAAGTGTTCTTCAGGAGACTGGCGCTGCAAGAGAGCTGCTCCTGGTCAACCAGTGCTCAGACATTGCTGTAGACGATATTGTCGCGCCACTTGCCGTTTATTGGGCCCCGTCGGGGTCCTTAGAAGCTCTGCAGGCCATAGACGGCCACGACTATTTTATTCGGTTAGTCTTGGCATACTTATAGATCATAGCTTACTCCCCTTGCAGCTATTGGCACGATCCTTCAACTGCAGCGTTCGAGTCCCTCGAGGAGCACATGCGTGAGCATAGCGGCAAGGATTTGTGCCATCCATTGGAGTGGTGTATAGCCTGCGAGGCCTTGCTTCGGGCTCAAGAGGCAACAAAGGCAAGAATCGTTCCCGGAGATAGCGTTTCGACGTTTGTGTATGGCAATGCCGAGTACCACGTCAACGATTTCGTCTATGTCGCGTCCGCTGAGCGCAAGGAGAAGCCCTATGAGGTCTGTCAAATCGTCAAACTATACCATGATACAACGGTCTCGACCTCGCGGACCACGATGTCGCGCTTTAAGGCTCGTCGCTTGAAGCGATATAATGAAGTTGCTCCAAGCGCCGAGTCATTCGATCCAAATGGACCCGAGATTGCATTTCCGGCCCCAACCGATTGTCGTCATCTAGTCGTGACCAATTCGTACGCCGATGTTCATGTATCAGACATGGACGGAAAGTGCACTGTACTGCACCGCAAGGACATTCCCGATCTGGACTTGTATAAAAACCAGCTGGATACGTTTTACTTCTCCTCCGTCTACGATCGCAAGTCCGAGCCCAGGCTCATGGCTGTAAGTACACACGCAGTCGACATATGCACCAAGTGCAAGGATGATCGCGAGAGAAACGAACTGGAGCGCGAGCAGTTCATGAAGGAAACCTCGCCACTTGTCGCCCTTGATATTTTCTCAGGCTGTGGCGGACTTACCTCCGGACTTGCCGAGACAGGAATAGTTAAAACGAGACACGCCATTGAGTTTGATTCCAGTGCCGCATATACCTTTAGGTACAAATCGTCTTCTCTGGGCATTTACTGAAGCATTGCCAATAGGAAGAATTTTACGTATGCGACAGCTCACAATGAGTGTGCCAATGTGCTTCTCGACCGTGCTATTCGCAAGCACTCCAAGGGAGAAACACTGGACAATGTTGTTGACCGTGCTCGTGAGCCTTTGGTCGATTTGCCTGCCCCTGGTGCCGTTGATTTTATCTACTGTGGGCCGCCATGGTAAGAAGGTTGTTTACACCAGTGCTCCCATTTCCCATTTCCTACTAGCCAAGGATTCTCTGGAATCAATCGATTCAAGAAGGCGGATGATATCAAGAATTCCCTTATTGCGACCTCGTTGAGCTACGTCGAGTTTTATAAGCCCAAGTGCGTTTTTTCGATTCTAATCCATGCTAACCTTGTTCAGATACTTTTTACTGGAAAACGTTCGTGGAATGCTCGCTTATCGCCTCGGTGGTGAGCAGGTCGGCCCGAATCGCATCATTGGGGGTATCGAGCTTGGTGTTGTCAAGTTCATTGTTCGGTCGTTGCTCACGCTTGGGTAAGTTGCTTTTTCCTCGTATGCTTCTGATCTTTGTAGATATCAAGTGAGATTCTCACTCCAACAGGCTGGACACCATGGACTTCCTCAAAGCCGCCGGCGTCTCTTCTTTTGGGGAGTTCGTCGTGATCTCACCCTTCCTATTTTTCCGCAGCCTTCTACGTGCTTTCCAAAGCAAGGGTCCATCGCAATCAATTTGCCGAATGGGACGGCCTATTCCACGCTGCGTCGGCTAAATGGACAAGCGCCGTTGAGCGCCATCACAGTTGGCGACGCTATTTCAGATCTTCCTGGATTCGAGTACATCGACCCCCATGCCACGTATCCCAAGCAGCCGAATGAGCGACCACGCCCGGCATCCTTTCGTCAGTATGGTGTATTTAAAGATTCCAAGTGGATAGGAGAGATGCAAATGAAATACTCGCATGCTCCTAGGAGCGAGTACCAGCGGCTTCGGCGCATTGGCACTGAGACGTTGTCCAATCATGTCGCCCGTTCGTTTAACGACTTGAATGTCGAGCGAATCATCCACGTCGGCATGGAGCCCAAGGCAGATCATTCCAGTACGTTAAGCGCCGAGTGAACATCGAACTAATGAACGGGTAGGTCTTCCCCAGGTTCTAAAACCTTGGTGTCTATATCACGAAAACTCGGCGGCTGCACGCCACAATGGATGGAAGGGCTTGTTTGGTCGGCTGGATTTCGATGGCCACTTCCAAACGGCCCTCACTGATATGCAGCCGATGGGCAAGCAAGGGGTGCGTCAGTTTGCGCAGCGCTCTGTAGCTGATTATGGCTAGTCTGTCATTCATCCCAACCAACGCCGAGTGCTCACAGTCCGAGAATGTGCTCGTGTTCAAGGTTTCCCAGATCGGTTTGTTTTCCACAGTCGTCGCGACGATATCAAGGATATGCACCGCCAGGTGGGCAACGCTGTTCCGCCCCCGCTTGCGCATGCTCTTGGACGCGAGCTGGTGAATGCAGTGTTCAAGGATTACTGCAAAGCACAGAGATCCAAAGAGGTTGTAATGGGCCAGGATAAGGACACGGTGTGATCATCAGCCGTACAATAAATGTTTATCTCCGATGCTGGCCATTAGCCGCTGCTTTCTGCTCTCTAAACTTGCTCTTGTCGATTTCATAACTTGGCTCAAAGCGGGCCAGACTAAAATCGGATGAGCACTCGTTGAATCGAATAATATCCAACCTTTGAGGAGTTAGGATCGACTTTTCGCGCACGAAATAGTCATGCTCCAGCGACTGTTGCGCGGTAATTCGCTTGGGAGGGAACAGCGCAAGCATTTGGCTTAGTAGATCCACGGGCCAGTCGGCATTATGTACAATGTTTGACTTGATGAACTTGAGGAAATATTCCTTGATCATATTCTTTTTGTTGCCGCCAAGCTCCGAGTCGTTTAGGCCTGCATCTCGTCGGCCTTTACATTCCTCGAGTTCCCGCCAGCCAGGCCATGACACATCGTTCACAGCGCCGCAGAGCTCCCATATGAGATGCTTCTGGTGCTCGTCGTCGGCGCCCGGAAACACGGGCTTCTTCTTTATTAGCTCGCCAAAAACGCACCCGCACGACCATACATCGACTGCGGGTGTGTACTGCCGTTCGCCAAGTAGAAGTTCAGGTGCACGATACCATCGTGTGACAACGGTCGGAGTATACCTTCGATTTTGGATATGTGGCGTGTAAGGCCGAGCCAAACCAAAATCGCCGATCTTTACTACGCCGATGGGCGAGAGCAGGAGGTTGGCCATCTTGATATCTCGATGAATGATGTTATTCTGCAATGGTCAGCCCGGGGAGGGACGGCTATGGGCGTACCCGGTGAAGATACGCAATTCCTTGCATAAGTTGCCACATAATCGTCTTGATGTCGTACTCGGTGAATTCCACGCTGGGATTTTCCAGCAGGCCGGCGAGATCGGCTTTCATCTTGGGAAAGATCATATAGTAAAGGTCCTTCTCGTCGGCGTTGCTCCTGTCAGCTAGAATGTATGTCAGCATTTCGCAGCGCACACGAATGATGCCAACCTTTGACGACGAGCATGCTTGAAAGCGGTATGATATTCCGATGGCGCAGGGCCTTCAAAATCTTGATCTCGCGGATGGTAGTGAGAGGCAAGCCGTCTTCCTCTTTGTGCATCACGATACGCTTCAGCGCCACGGGCCTTCCTGTGGGCTTGTGAATGCCTGATACGACGACGCCGAATGTTCCAACACCAAGTCGATTGTCCTCGTTAAAAGCGATATCGGAAAGCGGCGTGGTTCCGACGAGTTCTATGCCGCCGATGCTTGAAGCAGGAAGGGAGGCTTGGTTCGGTGTGCGCGACAGCATGCGCTGTATCACCAACGCAAATTGGTCCGAAGGCGGCTGGGCAATCGCATGTTGCTTTGCTGGCTGCTGTTCGGCGAGTTGACTCGAGCCCGGGCGCTGCGGGACCAGCAGCCCAGACCCAGGTCGGGGAATCACGGCACGATCAGCATAGTGGTAGCTTGTATTTCCAGGCTCTCGGGTTCGTTTGCGCGACAATTCACCAGTCCCATTTGGGTGAGATGACGGGGGCGGGATCGATGCTGAGGACGGGATCGCTGTTGGGACGCGTGGTGGCGGGATCAACGTTGATGATGGTGGGGCGACCATTGCGAATCCTGGCCGAGCGCTGGCCGTCGGGGCATCATAGCTGACTATTTCGCCCTCCTCTGGCTCATCGTCGTACTGCAAGCGTGACGGAGAGCCGTCGGGATATTCTGGTTGATGTGGGATGCTGTTCATGGCTGAATGTTGTTTGAAGAGTGGTCAAGCGACGTTTTTGTTTGAGCAGTTGCTGAGCAGTTGCTGAGTGGGGGCTGAACAGGGATCTATTAATATTGTGTGTAGCAGTAGATTGAGATGAGATGCCAGTCATAGTATGATTGTCGGCAGCACGCCAGGGTGAACTTGCCCAGTCAGCATTGTAGCCCAGTGGATGAAGTATTGCCGACGCAATGCAATTCAATGAGATGGCAGTAATTGCTGGGCCTCAAATATATTGCAGGAATAAGTTCTGCGGAATGCAATGTGTATCAGTGAGATCTATAATGAATATTCTAGAAATGCTATATACTCTTCATGCTAACTATTGTCACATAAGGACAGCACTGCCTTGCAACTATTGCATCAATCAAACTGAAGCAGCGATAGCATTGCCAACATGAGCAAACAAGCAAATACGGTAATTCGTAAGGCAGCCTTCGAAACCCATGGGCAACGCACAAAGCACCTGCTACGGATGCTGCGCCCCCGTCATTTCTCTCTACAAGCCAGCCAGCGATACGCGCTGCGCAGCTCGACGGCGATGCGGCGATGCGAGTGACGAGGATGACGTGGAGGAACCCCTGCTTGTCATCCGGAGCGGCCCCGGCGGTGGCTACCTGGATGTTGACGCGCTGGAGGAGGACACGCCGCTGAGTCCGACGCACGACATGGAATTTCAAACGATACAACCTAATTCGGGAGCAGAGATGGATGCGGATGGGCCGGGGCCGGGGCCCAAGATGGATGCTGAAGGGTTTGACAGACCCGTTCGATCGAGATCGGGCACGCTGCTGTCGCTGGTATCGGCCGCCGACCGTGTTCTATCCACGCTATTGGGATCCAATCAAGCCAGTGGGGCTGAACGCAGTGGAGGCGCAGAGGGGGAAATGCTTCTACGAACGGCCTCGGCGCAGGACACCACCGGCGAAATAAGCTTCCTATTCTCCGAGAGCAACGCCGAAACGGACCAGGCAGAGCTATTGGACGTAAATCACATGCACTCTCAACTCCGCCGACGAATGGACCCGGGACATGAGGGTGCAGCTATGCAGGGCTCCGCTGTCGTCAAACGCTCTCATGACTCGGCAAAGGACGCGGTGGACGTCTCCAAGCCTCCACCGTCTGCTGAGGAATGCATTGGGACTGTCCCAGAGGCATTCGAGGACGCGTCAGATGGTGATACGCGGAGAGAAGATAAGAAGAGCCCTAAGCTTCTCCAGCTTCCGCCGATTATTCCGCCACCCATGCTGGACATCCCCGAGATAGCGTCCCTGCTTGTTCCGCCAGCAACGTTGGCGCCAGAATCATCCCCGCCGCCATCTCAGCAAATCTCGCCCATGTCGTCGCCTCATTCTCCTACAGTGTCGTCATCGCGTGGCTTCGACCACGGCCGCTTGAGTGTCTCCTATCTGCCCGAGATATCCACTGATCCGCCAGGACTCGGGATTGATTTCAAGGACATGCAGCCGCCGGCAACGCCCAGGCTCTCGCATGCGATTACGCCGATGGAAAGAATACCCACGCGTGCGATGCAGGATGCGGATTTCGGCGTTCTTGGCCCCGTAGTTGGTGAGCCCAGCAGAGTGTCTGCACGTTTGGACCCAGCAAGCACTGCGGATGCGGTCCAAGGACAGCAAGCACCCGCCGTCGCAGGATATTTTGACCGGCCGGTGGCGGCAGAGCGCAATGAAAGCAACGTGTGGGCTGAGCAAAGCCGGCGGCTGGTTGCTCGACGCAGCGGGTTTGCAGAGGGGTATTTGGACACCGAGGAGAAGGGCGGTGGCAGCGAGGGCAGCGATTAGTTCCGATTCTTTGTTGGCTGCTTCAGTGTCATGCAACTGTATAATAAACCATCTATCAATATGCTCAAAGCATCTGCAATCCTATTGGCCAGCATTTAAGAACTTGTTATATAATTGCTATCTGTCCCATTATAAAGATGGCAGATGAATGTATAAGCAAGTCGTCTATCTTGGATCTCACTGCTGCTGTTGTACTTTTGAATGGCATAGTACATGGCCATTGGTTATAATTTAATAGTATCAGCCAAGGCAAGTAACTTGGGTGTATTCTAAAATGTTTAATTATGCACCAATTTATGCTCTGGGCCGGGTCACGTGAGCTTGCTCGAAGCCACAACATGCATCGCAGCGATGCCCGGCGCGTGCCCGCCGCTCTACGCCACAAGCACGCCAACTACAGGCCCAGTAATTTTGCCGCAACACATACTGGTCTCGTTTCTCCACCCGCCGATGCCGGTACGCAGCATCCGCAGGATGTGTGGCGCGAGTTTGACAAACTCCACCGACGGAGCACAGCGAGCAGACCAGCCTCTAATGGAGTCCAAGACAACCACCCGAGTGTGAACCATACCGAACGGGGCGAGGCTGGTGCTGTCACTGGCGGGGAGGATCCACGGTTGGCACAGCATTTGAAGGACAACGCACTGGAGCGGCGGCGACGACGACTCGCCGATGCTGTGGTTCGTGCCAGAGATGGTCTCGAAAATGCCCGATATAGGCTGGATCAGCTGAGTCTCGAGAAACAGAGCCGGGGAAGCATTGCAATGGTGGTCGATCAAGGAAGCGTTGATGCTGCCAAGTGCGTTCACCCTGTTAAGCTTTCGCCAATCATGCTCTATGCCATTAGAAGAAAACTGTTGGAGATGAGCAACGTCAGGTTTAAGGAGTATGCCAAGCGAGTATCCGGAAGAATCATAGCAGAGGAGGCTGGTGCCGTTGCCATGACAGCTAGGCGGAAACCTCCCGGAATCGAAGATGTTGACAAGCTTTTGGTATCCGAGCAAGTGCTATAGTGTAATTTGATTTACAATATCGATAGATAACGACACTGGAGCGATTCTCAGAGATCGTGTTTGACGAAGTTAAGCAAGTGGCTATTCCTACCGCCATGCCATCAGGAACGGGACTGGCATGGAAGCACTGCTTGGTTGGACGTGTGCGAACAGCGCCAGATACCATGCATTTTGCGATACGGTTTCTTACACGCGATGATCGATGGAGGATTGAACATCTCTCTGTCTGGGTTCCGCATGCCGTCCGCAATGAACTAGGCCCGATTATCAAAAGGTACTTGATCGCAAACCTTATACACTAGCCGAGCCAACAATATTGCATAGGGCTGAAAAGGATAACGATCTCCCCGGATTCTTTCGTCGCTATCGAGATTATACGAAGCTCGCATTACATCGTGAAGATGCTTTCGGAAAGCTTCGAGCGGCCTTTAAAGCACAACTGCAGGATGACACATCGGGCGAAACGATGCTTGCTACTACTCTTGTTTTCGGTTCTCTGCGCCAACGACTCGTATTATCTTGGAGGATACAGCCTGCTGTGGATAAGAACGGGGCCATGTTGATACACATGCCTTTCGTCCCTTCTGTGCGACTAGAACCGCAAATAGCTGTTGCTGGTATGATTATCAGTGCCATTCATTTTACTCCTATCCATACACCTTAGGAACTGATGAAGTACAGGAAATGACGCGAATACTACCCCAGGAGTTCCAGAACTTGGCTGCACTCCATGGTGTCGTATTTGCAGTCTCAAGCATTGTCGAGTGCTTCTTTGGTCCCGGCTGAGGCGCTTAGCGTTCGGCAGGAGGCTGCTTGCCAGCCCGTGTGTATTAGAATTGTAACATAGTCTCTTGCTTCTGCAGATATCTCGTAATTGAAACAAGACACGTTCAAAACACAAACGATACTGCAACCCGCCTATACCCTGCAATCTGCATATGCTAATCAGCATGGATCCTAGTCCGCCAGCAAGTTGGGCACTACATCCTCGTTTGGCTCCGTGAGGCTAGAAATAGAAAGTAAGCTGTGTCTGTCTCGGGGAGAAGGGATGTACCAATACTGCTTGAGCAGCGTGCACTCTCCGCCATTCTCCAGATCGATATTGTACTGGTAGAAGTAGCCCTCAGACGTAACTACCAGTACTTGCGGCATCGTGCTATCCAAATCAGATCTGACCCCAATGAACTGACAACTGCCCACCTGCTGATAGCAACCAAGCTTTTGAAGCCGGGACTCGAGCCCTTAATCTTCAGGCTAGCAAAATCACGAGCCGGCTCCCACATTTCTGCAAGCACATCGGGCAGGTACCCGGCCATGCTTTTCTTCAGGACCTTGCCGTAGGAAGATCGGCTGTCGCCTTGTTTGCCCATGGCCGACTCGAAAGCGACTGGGGGAAGATCATTGGCGTTTCCGCGAGGCCCGCCGGTATGAGCCGATAGCGCGCCAGATTGCATAGCACCAGGTGCAACCAAGCGGAAGATATGTACGGTTTCCTGGTCACTGCTCACGCAGAGCAGCGTGGACACCAGGTTGAATGTGATGCAGTGGACGCGGGCGGGATACGAGCCACGACGGAACTGAAACAGCTTGCGCGCATCCGGAATAGAGTGCACACGGACTACAGTGCCCTTTTCTGACGCGGTTGCCATCAGCGTTCCGTCGGCGTTGATGGCGATATGCGCGACTGGGGACTTGTGCGCTTGCACAATGTTGAGGACTTGCAGGGCAAGGGCGTCAAAGATGAGCACGTCGCCGGTGTTTGTTGACCGTGGCCGACCAAAGCTGTAGTTCGCGTTGTTAGCGCTTGGTGCATCGGATGAAAAGGGCGAGAGAGGGGAGGGCGAGGGCGAGGGATAGAGAAGGAAGCAGTTCTCGCTCGACGGCGCAAGCGCGACCACAGCTATGGACAGCGTCAAGCTGGAGCTGCAAAACGCAGTGGATACCATTGGGGTTAGGGCTTGTCTCGATCGTGTGTATGAGCTTCATATTGCTGATATCGTACACGTAAATCTGCTCCTCGAGCACGACAACCAGCCGACGACGATTCATCTTGACAGCGAGAATGCTCGTCGGGAATGTCAGCTCGCAAATCACAGTGTTCCTCTGGGCAGATTAAGCGGAGCATTCAGGGGCTGCCAGACGAACCTTGGTGTTGGTTATCTGCAGCCGACGCGGGGAAAACCCGGCCTGCTCGCCGGCGCCGACCAAAGCAACAAGCGACGTGCAGAACAGCATTTCGACAATTCCCATTCCGCCTTCATCTAGGCAAGTTCAGCCGGATTGGGGGGCATGCCGATTGCCGTACTCTTGGACAGGCATTTGCCGAACGGCTCGCAGTTGTAGATCTTGAAGCCCTGCCGCGTTCCCACCGACAAACAGCTGGGCGGCCCATGAGGCATAGAGAGCATCGGCTGCACCGAACATACCTAAAGTCCTGATTGAAGTTGACAAAGAGAATATCGCTGTCGAGCTGATGTGAAACGTTCATTGAATGGGAGGCGCTGCGTCATGACTGTTGTTCTTCCCAATCACAAACGCAACTTTGCTAGCAGCACTGTGATTCTCCTGCTCCTCTGCAATAATGTGACAGTCACTCTTCCAACAGCACCTTGTGAATGATTGAGCATGGAACAAAGCTATTTGAACTAATACAACCACTACGTCTATTGGGCGGTGCTCAGAAGGCGTCCTTGGCAAGCAAGGCGCTGACGATGCACGGCCTGCTGTAGGAGGTCCGCATTGGCTGGTGTGGCGCCACATACGAGCCGGCCTCGATCGAATGAAGGTGGGAAGCTACTGCTGCAGTCGTGTCCTCTATGCTGGCCTCGCCACAAGCAGCGACCTCCAGACAGGCCGTAATCAGGTGCGGCAGAGCGGCGTAGATGATCGTCAGGAGCGATCCTCTATTCATATAGCAACTGGGCACGGGGGACTTGGCTTTTTGCGACAGCACGGAGAAGCCCTCCATAGGGACATGATCATCAATCAGGGCATGGCCAACGAGCATGTGCGAGCGCATCCACGGCTCGACAATCTCGGGATGCCCGAGCGACATCCCTGGTGCGCCGAACCGACCACCCTTGTGGATATCGGCGGCAGACGGCACCAGCATCTTTGCCTTGGTGCTTGCTGAGCCAGCAGCATACTTGTCTGCGACCTCGTCGAAAAACAATGGCGTGTCGGACGACGACGGGCTTTGCACAGTGGCCGTGACCATCGGCACTGGGCTCCTCGACATGCCATCCTCGATGGCACGAACCTCGTCGGCCAACTCGCCCAGGTCCCCAAACTGCCGACGGTAGCCCGTCACAACGTTCATCAGCCGCGCATTCTCGCTTTCCAGCTCGAACCGCCTGGTCCTCTCGCTTTGTAACTCTGCCGCCATGGCGCGGACGTCGCGCTCCAACTCTTCGATGTGCTCCTTCTTGCGAGCCCGGAACTGCCGAGCAGAGAGCTTGTTGCGAATCTGCCGACGCTGCTGAGGAGGCAGCGCGTTGAGCGACTCGGGAGTGAGGGATATGGTGGGCAGGAGCACGTCGGTAGAGGTCTTGGGCGGAAGCACTGTGTGCGTGCGTGTCGGGGTGCCGCTGAAGCGCACCAGCTGGTGCAGCGCAGTCGGCGCAACCGTTCCATCGGAGCCCACCGACAACGGACTAGCAGCATCTCCAAACATGCTCGTGAAGCAGCCTTGGGCATCCATGGTGCCGGTGGCAAGCAGCGCCGCCGGCTGGATCATGGGATCATGCGCCGATGCAGAATCACCCCAGGTCTGCATCATCCCACCGTCGTCGCGGAACCAGTTGACCGACATGACCTCGTCCTGGAACTGGGGCGACACTGGAAGCACCGCCCCAGCGTCGCCGGACGCCAGCACCGTTTCCATAAGCGAGTCAAACAGCACGATAGACTCGGAGCGGTCGTCCACGGGGGAGGGCGAAGGCAGGCGCGGTGTCGGCGGGCTGAAGGCTTGATCGCGAGACGTGGCCTGGCTCGAGCGCGTCGTGGGTTTGCTCAGAAGCATGGTGCTGGTGCTGGCGGGTAAGAGGTGCGGGGCAGAGGTGGCGCCTGGCGAGACGGATGGGAGAGCGGTGGGCCTTTGTCGGTTTTGTCAGCCGGACCTGACCCTTCCGAGGCAATCGCAATAGGGTGTTTGCGCAGCCGGGTGTATGCGAATGCGAATGCGCCGGTGCCTTGTCTCTGCTATTTCAATATACGCATTGCTTATTAATTGCCCATTAAGGGAGCAAAAGTAGTATGTCTCAGGAAACTACCAGGGTTGTGGCTGAGTGAGAGAAATAGTATCATTAGGAAGTATGTTACTCAATACTTTTGTTATAGCAGTAGTCTCATAAGCAGCTACAAGATGCTTCAGCCAATATAGGGAATCATATTAATTGATTTCTTTTCTATGCAAATACTTTATTTATTCTCAATATTGTAAAAATCAATTGCTTTTTGTAACAATCAAGCCATGTGGCCTCTAGGGAATAACCCAGCAGAGCCAGGCCTAACTTGGTAGTCAACACAAATATATCCTTCTTTGACAATGACCTTTTTGAGCATCCTGTCATAATAGGCATGGAGCAAAACTTCCATAAATATATATTTAAATGATATAAAATCAAAGCACTTTACATTCTAGGCCAATAAATCAATCAACTGCAAGCTTCAGATACGCATAAAATCGGCCAAAACATCGATGAAAAAACGCTCCCGGGTGGGCTTGAACCACCAACCTCCTGATATTTGCTCGTGTTGCCACGTTCTAACAGTCAGACGCGCTAGCCAATTGCGCCACGGAAGCTTATTTTGCCACCACAAAATATGTATATAACATACAATCTCTTTTTTTGCAAAAATCAAGCCAAAATCTCCCGCGGGCACGTGACCAACTCGAGAATGCATCAAAATTGATTTTATTGCAGTGGAAGACAAGCCAGCTTGTTAGACAAATCTGCCAACCTACTATTATAATTAATTCCTAGTAGAAGCAGGTTTATATTTCTTGTTTAAAGATGATAAACTATTCCTACCTTTCTTACATTCTAATTTGCTCTACCTACCTGACCTAGGCAGGAATAATATTTGAGGTGTTACAAATTATAAAACTAAAATAGTTATTTTTCTCTATTAGGCTAACAAAATATAAATTTCCTTATTATTAATACTCTTTGATTCTCTTGCTATAGCAGTTTGAGAGAGAATCAAGAAGCAGTAGATAAAGATAAATACATAATTGTAGATGCACATAGTTGAGCATAAAAAATGCTTATTGTATAATTGAGAAAGCACCTGTGCAACACTGTAGTGTTTATGTAAATACTCTATTATTATTATGTCCAAGTTCAGAGGGACAATAGAAAGCTAATTTAAACAAATATGTACTGCATAGCAGTTATGCATATTAGATTCAATAATGCCAAATACACTAAATTGTCCTACTGCAACGACTGTCGCTGGGTCAGTCCAGTGGTGTTGCCAGAAGTGGTTGGGTTGGACAAACCCTATAGAATAGAGGGCAGCCATGCTTGTGGTGCCCACATGGGCAGTAGTCTCTTTTTGTAAGAACCAAACCACTAATACATGGTGTTTCATTGACTTTGGGCTGCCTTCACCCCAAGTCCTGGTGCTTAGGTACACCTTTGAATCATTCCAATGCATGAGAATGACAGTGCTGTGACAGTCTCTTTTCTTTCCTGTCATGTCAACGCCAGTGTTGGCTAATGCACCTAATTGAACTACATTCCCTTATTACGCTCTTCACCTACATCTATCTCCTCTACCGCCGAGTCAGTCATCACAAGTGCTGCCCTCCCCGCCTAGGTTGACCCATCCAGGTTAACACCAATACTGCTTGCAATACATCTAGTTCCCCTCTGTCTCCGCCTGCCTCAGCCCTGCCTTAGCCTGTCACCCCCCCAGCCCTTGTGTTGTCCACCGCCTCCAACCTCAATCCTGCCTGGGCATCACTGTGGTGAGGTGGGGGTGGTGTGTGGGCAATGCACCCGCGGTGCACTGTGGG
>QZWS01000163.1:0-20265 GCA_004114245.1 Zoopage sp. CT-All
TGAGCGAATGAGTTCTTCCAAAATTCGCGCGAGTACAGAACGGAATTGTCGTTGGCATCCGCTTCAGCACGTCCAGCTTCACCGCCTGCTGCTGAGTCAACATACACGTTTAAAAAGCCCTGTGTGAATATGGGCAAGCTTGGATGGTGCTTTTTCGGCGTCAGCCGAGAGCCGTTCAAGGGAAACTAGAAGCGCACGTCAACGGGCTAACCAGTCGAGTCGGACGTACCAGGCGTTGCTTCGATCCAGAAATGCCAACACAGAAGACTGGAGATGGTAGAAAAGAGACGAGGCTGATGAGAGGAGGGGTCGGACGCAGAAAGAGGGACGAGGTAGAGGGCACTGTGAAATGAGTAAGAGCGGAAGCGGAGGCAATAGCTGCGAGCATGGTGTAGAAGGCTAGGAAGGAGAAAACGAGGGTCGGGTAGTGTAGGAACGAACGACGGCGACGACAGAGGTGGCGGAGAACGGAGGGGCGGGAGATGGGAATGGTGCAACATGCTGTTTTATCACAACGCGTTCCTTGTCAAATTGGGTCAAGGAACGCGCTGCCAATCTCCGCTTTGTCGTACAAGGACAAGTTGACACTTTAATTGTAGAACTAATGGAACAACGTCTAAACAGTAAACGGCGATGGCTGCGCATTCCTGCCCCCCTGCTGCCGCAATGGCACATCGTTTCGTCGATTACCACCGCCACCACCACCGCCGCTGCCAGCTCCTGCGCTCTCCACATCCTTGTCGAATCCAGACAACGCGCCAGGCCACACAAGAACGGCGAGCCAGATGAACGCAATGATGTAAGATGCCGCTGCAATGGACGGAATCCAAAAGGTCAGGGCGTAAATGAGCGCCGCAGCAAACATCAGTGTGGCAAATATGACCAGCCGCAGGAGTTGCTTACGGAAGAAATCAGCATGTGCAGCACAAGACATGGAGGGCAGGCTTACACTGCGCTTGATATTGGCAACGCCTTTGCTCTCGCGAAAGTAGAACCAGCCAACAACGAATGCCTGCAGGCCAAGCGCAGCAACAATGACCCAGGACAGCGAAATATCAATCGCGGTAAAAGTTGTCGCGTCAAAAATCCCGCCCAAATAGAGCCCGATATTGACAATCAGCAAGACGGTAGCGAGCGGCACCACGATGTAAATCAGCATGGTCACTGAGCGCAGCCGCCGAGCCATCTTGTCTTCGATTTCCCATTCCAATGACCTCAGCCAAACCCGAATCAGATACGATATGCCAAGGATGAAGATGCAGTTGGAGAGTAGATAGGCCAGTTTGGAGCCAAAGATGGCGGTTTGGGAATCGCCGCCGACAAGCGCAAGAATAGCGCCGGCGAGGGAGATGGCCACGCCAACGATGAAGAAGTAGTACACCTTGATCTTTGGGTCGCGCTTGAGCGCATACAGCAGAAGGGCAAGGACGATTGCGGACGTGACAATGTTGATGATCGCGTTTACGGCCGACATATGAGTTTGGGAGGGCCGGATTTAGCACCCGGCTTGGCACTAGCCAATGTTGCTGGGCAAGCATAAGTATATTCGCGCATCTTACAAGCTGAGGAAGATTTCAATATTTTAGGCAGCATATGATACTTGGAAACGCTCACGCCCAGACTTCGCGAACCCATCGCGAGAGGTCCACTTCGACATGCATCCAGCGCTGGACGAACGGGTGCTGCAGCATCTGTGCAGGCGTCGGCCGGTATGCGGGATCCTTTATAAGGCTACGGACGATGTGAAAATAGACAGCGACGCGGTATTATGCCATACCAGCAGTGGACAAAATCGCGCAGATCATGCGACCAGCCCTCTGTCTCGGGCAGCTCGGGAATAGGCATGCTTACGACGTAGTCAAGCAGCTCAAATGGCGCTAGTGGAGGATGGCCGGCAGGTGGAAAAGGAAATCGATTTTGAGCAATCTCGAGAATGGACAGTCCAAGACTCCAGACGTCCGATCGGACATTGTAGCCACCCCCTTTGATTCGTTCGGGCTACCCACAGCGTCAGAAGCGACGACCGAGATCGCAGAGGCAGCTTGCCGCCATGTAGTAGCTTGTGCCCGTAAACGTCTCGGCAATGGAATTTACTAGTTCTCCGCTGACACCAAAATCGCAGAGCTTGACCTGCCCGCTGCCATTGATAAGGACCTGGCTGAATTAGAGCACATGGCAGACAACGACTGTGTACGTTGCTAGGCTTCACGTCGCGGTGTATAATTCGCCGTTGATGAAGGTATACGAGACCTTGGAGCACCGAACTGGCAATCTTGCCCAAAACACCCTCTCCAACGCGTGCTTGTCGCTCCCGCACTCTCTTGTAAATGCCGTCCAGGGATCCACCCTCACAAAACTCCATGAATATTTCAATGTCGCCCTGCTCGATATACGCGCCGTAGTACGTGACGATGTGCGGAGAATTGCATCGTCGCATGGCTCGGATCTCGCGAACGATTTGCTTCTGGACGTCGGGGTTTGGGTCCGCCAAGATGGCCTAATTACCATGAGAAACATCAGCAGCAAACAGAGACCACCTTCTTCGCCATGATGATGCCCGTGGGCTCGTGCAGGCACTTGAAGACGGCCCCAGCGGAGCCCTCGCCCAACTTGCCAAGCATCCGCACGTCTTCGCTCTTGAGCTCGCCAACCGCAGCCACCTCGGGCGATAGCATATCATCCCCGTTGATCACAATCGCGTAGTTTTTGAGACTCGCGCTCGCGAATGCGGCGGAGATGGTGCTGCTTGGGGCATTGTCGCCATGCGATGAGCCGGGTGCTGAGCCGGGCGCCGAGCCGGGCGTGCCCTCGCAATCGCTGTTGCCCCCCGAAATACCTCCGTTGCCTAGTCCGTTCGGGAGCTGTAGGCCCGTCTTGTTGCGGTTTTTTTTGACCGGCTTGGATGCGTTGGAGCGGGCCAGCGACGCCATGGCAGCTGTCAAATGTAATCAGAAGATTTCTCCCGATCACCGGAGGGGTGCTACTGGTTTCTCTCTCCACCTGGGTGACGCTGCCGCACTCTGAATCTCTGTGGCGCCAATATTAGCTGTTGGCAGGAACACTCCGAGTCTGCGATATCCCTGCTGAGCTCACTCGCACTGGCTACCAACACTCACGCGTCTGGTGGTGATCGGATCGCTTTTGTCAGACAACATCGCTGCCTCGCCATCCTTGTGAGTAATACCATCAAAAGCTGACCTGGTGCGGTAACAGCATACTGATAGCTCATCATGCTCGCTTGCACATCGAGTCATTGAATGAATTGGTGCACACGCATCGTCCGCCGTCATTGAGCGCTTTGACGGACACGTATGCGCTGCGTGATGGTGAAAAGACAGGCCTCGTGGCCGGGTGCCAGTGACGGATCGCAATGACGTGGCAAATCGTCAACTTTTACTGATAAAGGAACAATTTACATCAAGACACACTTCTCCTTATCGTCGTTGACACTGTTTGACTGCTGATGCCGACGATGATCGGCTTTAGTCATATGTGACTGAGGCTGCGACTGAGACTGCGGCTGCTGAGCATGCCGTTCGCCCTGAGGCTGTCGTTGCTCGTGCATTCGCCTTCGACATTCCGCTGCTTCCGCATCCTCCTGTTGCTGCAAGCTGATTGCCAATGCTAGACTATGACTGTTTCAGCAACAGGCCATTCAACGTACGGCTTACTCGGCGTCAACGTTTTGGCCGCCATCATATGCTTCCGGCTGATGATAAACGGGGTCGTGACTCGATTCGGCAGGAATGGGTTGAAATGATGAGTCCAGTAGTAGGGATCCACGTCCATAGACGTCCATCAAGCTCTCCCAGACAACAGCACTTCGGTTGAGATACCCAGCATCCGTGACCAAGAGGTACAACTGGTCATTGGCTGGATGCTTGAATATCGTGGCAAACTAAGAAATATGGCTAAAATAGTACGCCCATATGCACATACGTGATTATTGCGGAATAGAACGCCAAGACCAGCGGTGGGAAGCGACTCTCGCAGCATATCGAGCCCGAATGAGGTCAGCTGTGACGCAGTCTGCTCCAAGAATTGCCTTGCTATGAGTGCTATTGACCATCATCACAGGAAACGGTTATTGAAGCAACGCTACCGTCAACAATGATGTCTTGCTTGTCTGGCAACGGTGGAGATGTCTGGTCCGCTTGAGCACTGGTCTGTCTGGAGACATATGCGCTGCCAGACGGGGTTTCAATCCCAGCCCAATCTCCATGAGCTATCAGCTCCGTTACGCTATTGTAGCTCCCTCCGCAACGATCTATGAGAACACGCCAATACTCTGACAAGTCTGGATCAAGCACCCAGCCATGAGCAAGCTCGACAGCGAAAGCCTCGAAAACAGCCATGTTGTCCGAGGGAGAGAATTTTCGCGGAGACTTGAAATTAACGTCGACATCGAGACCACGAATGAGGCCAGGGAGGTGGGTGAGCGCTAGGGTGGCGGCAGCGCTACGGTCAATGGCATCCTGCACCATTCGAGGGTCGTCAACGTCCGTGTCCGTCTAAATGGGGATTGTAATGGGGATTTTCATATTTACAGCCTCACATTGGCATCTTCCATGGCAAAAAGAAGACGCTCGGCCAATAAATTGACCAGGTAATCGTTGGTAACGAATGGTCGATCCGGTGGCGTGATCTCTAAATCGCCGCGTAATATAAGAACGTTTGCTAGCCAAGGGCATAGTTAATCTATGAGTTACGCAGCACGTTCACAAACCGATGGCGATCAATGGGCATGGTCCGTTGAGGTTCTGCGTGACAACCCGCACCTTGACTTTGCGATCTGCGTTCCACCAGTCAATGGTCTTGAGGTAGTACTTGTCGGCCTCATCATCATTGCTCATGGGCACATTTGCATCTTGAAACACGGGCGCCTTGCCTTTATCTTTAGACACTGGTGGCGGCGGATATGCTTCCACGGCGGGTGCTGCTTGGGCGGGTGTCGATGGGTTGCGAGGAAGCATGAAAGGAATATCTTTGGCCGGCGTCTTTGGCGGTTCATCTCTAGCGTCGCATGCTGGAACCGCAGACGGGAGCAGAGTGATTGAAACAGGCTCGGCGACCTCAGCTTGGGTTGGTGTAGAAGGCGGCGACGGAAGAGCTTCCTTCTGCGCAGGAGCAAAATTAGATTGCATGGCATCGGTGTCAGCAGTAACGATGGCATTTTCAGGCGTCTGAGGCGGCGACGGAATGGACATGGGCATGGAAGGCTGCAACACGGAGGTTGACGGCGCATTAGCCGAGGAATCAACCATAGCAAGGACGTGGATTGGCGGAGAAGGCTGCGATGATGAGAGCACATCATGCTCGTTGGGCGAATCAAGGGAATAGGCGATGGATTCAGCGTTGGTGGGAGCAGGAGTAGTATCGGTCGGAAGGGTCGGCAACGAGATTGGTTCAGCAGCCTGCAAGTGGGGCATGGCTTCAGCCTCCAGCAAGTTGTTAGATTCGCCTTGTACCGACACTGCGGCATCGAAGTTTGCCGAGACGGAATGACCCGAACGGTGCTGCAGCGACGGCCCGCCCGGTTGATCGGAAGCCAGGTCTACAGTCGTGCCCGTATCGGGCTTGTCCGATGCTTCCAACACCCTGACACTGCTTTCAGGTGCATTTTCCTGGAGCTGCCGCTGAAAATGCCACTTCACATGGTGATCGACAATATGCACCCCAAAAACGTCCTTCTCGCCGCTCAGCTGCACGGCGTCGATGGTGCCAAGGTTTGGGTGCGGCGCGACGAAGAGAAACTCGTCGTCCTCCGTATCGGTGGTAGCCGCGGCGGCGTTGTCGGGGTGCATGGCGAGTGGTTGGTGGGAAGCGTGACTGCACAAGCCAAAGCAGACCACGAGGGCAAATGGCCACCATCTCCGTGACTGCGCCAAGAGCCACCCGCATGTCCGCTGTCATCGACGCCACGCGCCCGGCGCATGCCCACGTCGCCTGCGCGTCGTGCACCCAGCCGCTCGAGTTCCCCATCCCCGTGGGCCCGGCACGAGTGCGCTGCTACCACTGCAGGGTCGTGTTCGAGCACCCCGTCGCTGCGGCCGCGTCCGAGGACGCCTTCGCGGCGACGAATGGCAAGGACGAGGCGGAGGATGCGAAGCGACGCAGTGCCAGGGCGGGTGCTCGGTCGTGGGGGGGCGCCAAAGCCGGCTCGGACGAGAGCCCCGCCTCCATGGAGTACTACAACCTGCTCGAGGTGCCGGCGACCGCCACCGCAGAGGACATCAGGAAGAAGTACTATCGGCTCGCGGTCAAGTACCACCCCGACAAGAACAAGGACGCGGGGGCCGAGGAGACGTTCAAGAACATCTCCAAGGCGTACCAGGTGCTCTCGGATCCTGACTTGCGGAAGAAGTACAACATGTATGGCGAGAGCGGCGCGTCGCCCGACGGCGGCTTCGTCGATCCCGAGGAATTCTTCCGCCAGCAGTTTGGCGGCGAGAAGTTCTTTGATCTGATCGGCAACATCTCCATCGCCCAGGACTTTTCGTCAATGATGACCAAGGACGAGATGGACGACGATCCAGAGGCGCGGGCCAAGCTCTCCGAAGCCGAACTCATCCAGCGCCGCGCCGACCGGGAGATCCAGCAGAGGAAAATCGCAGAGCAGAAGGAGAAGCTGCACAAGGAGCGCGTCGATATGCTCGCGGGCAATCTCAAGCGCAAGCTGAACGTCTGGGTGCAGTCGGATGGGAGTCCGGATGCCCTGGCGGCGTTCACCGAGATCCAGCGAATTGAAGCAAATGATCTGCGTGGCGAGTCATACGGCGTTGAGCTACTGCATGCGATTGGGTATACATATGCGGCCAAGGCCCAGCAACATCTCGGCGGGGACTACCTTCTCGGCCTGCCAAAGTTCTTCGAGCGAGTGCGGGAGAAGTCTCACATCATCAGCGAGACGGTCTCAACCATCCGCACGGCGGTGGATCTACAGCGCAGCTTTGCCGAGCTGCAGCAGGCAGATAAAGAGGGGAAGCTGACTGCCGAGGAGAAGGTCCAGATGGAGCAGCGCGCGACGCAGCAAGGCCTAAGGGCATTGTGGAAGGGAAGCAAGCTAGAGGTCCAGTCGGTTTTGCGCGAGGTATGCGATTTGGTGCTCGAGGAGTCGGGCGTGCCAAGGGAGCAGCTTAAGAAGCGCGCCGTGGCACTCAAGGTGATCGGCGAGGCGTACCAGGCAGTGAAGCCAGAAGGCGAGTTGGCGCAGAAATAGGACAGAGGACGTCATTTGTGTATCAGCTATTAAGTTGTGTGAATGCTGTTTCTGAAATCATGCTTCATGTGGATGCACTGAGGAAGATATGTCACCGGGCTACCAACAGCGAACAGAAAGCACCGCGGCGATCAATGCAAACACCCCACCTGCCCGCAGCACCCACCCCACAGACTCGTATTGTCCGGTCGTCAGTGCAAGATCCTTGGGAGGATCGCCGATATAGGCGAATATGGCCGCGCATAGCAGAATACTTAGAAACTGTGGCAGAACAACAAAAACATTGTGAATGCCGAGCACAACGCCAGAATCCAACGGTTCGTTTAGGCGACGCTGTGCTGCGCCTGTTGCGATTTCCTCGCCGGCTATATCGCTCGACGTCACGGGCGTATATGTCCCGCTGGGATATTCGTCCTCTTCATCCTCGTCGGGGAGCCCGGCCTGCCAGCGACGCATGAGCTTGGCGCACTCTTCCCCGATCATTGCAAAGGGCGCCCAGGTGGCCACTGCCATGGACACGCCACAAGCTGCAATGATTTGAATCGCATCGGATACGTCCTGTGCCCACCATGTTGCGACAAGCATGGCCGCGAGCCACGCCAAGGACCAGGTCCAAATGCGGCGCATGCCAAAGATGCTTCGGGTGTAGCGACCAAAGAGGCGATTCAATATTCCTGTCAAAGTCGGCAATAGGATAGAGGCAACGAGGGCGGTGAGGGCATGCAGGAATAGCGCCAGACAGCCAGTGCGGATGGCCGCATCCGGGAACCCGGGTTCCTTGGGCGAGTGTGTTCGCAAAAGGACCTCAAGAATCCAAGTCGTGCTTCAAATGTGTCAGTCACAGAGTCGACTAAGGGGTGATACCTGTAAAATAGGAAAGGAAACCAGGCCATCCATGAAAAGAACTGGACGATGCAGATCCGGGCAATTGACAGGGGCAAGCGCGGGATGGCTGCAAACGCATTGAGGAGTGGCCGCCACCACCCACGCACCTCGCCCACATCCCCGTCCCATTGCATCTCGCTCGTCCACAGGCAAGTCCATAGCACACTGGTGGAGAAGACTGCAGCAGCAATTAAGCAGAGCGCTTCCATTTGCGTGTCGACTGGGATCTCGGGGAAGAGGTCGAGGAGATCGAGAAGACCAGCGAAGTAGCCAAACACTGCACCTACTTGTATCATGAATGACGCAAGTGCGTTGGCGCGGGATTGATGGCGAATGGCTGCGCGGTCAAGCACAAGAGCACGAGCGGTGGCCTGGACGGCATTGATGGCGAAATCAAGCACGAAGAAGCCGACTACAGCACATGCGATCGCTACATTGGCAATCTAGCGGGAGATGAATTAACAGGGCTGATCAGCCTGACGCTACCGTATTTTTCGAATGCTGCTTATCCGATGCGACATAGCTAAGGAGCATCTTGGCGAGCGGCCGAGCACGGGCAACAAGAAACAGCCCAAAGAGCACGAGAATTGCGCCTAGAAGCATATACGGCCGGCGTCGACCGATTCGAGATCGACACTGATCGCTATACGCACCGACCAGAGGCTGCATCAGCAGGCCTGACAAACGAGTGAGTTTACATCATTGATCAGGAACGAATGCTACGAACCGGATAAAGGGCCAGCGACCCAAACGAGGGATAATAGCTGCTTAGACAAACCAAGTTCGAGCAAATAGGGTGTTCCGTATCTGCAGGTTGGCAACGTAAGAGGCGACAATTGAGAGGCTGGTCACCCACGCAAGCTCCACGGTCCCTAGAACAGTGCAGAGTATTAGCCAAAGCGAGTGAACCACGCCACTCACACATAAATTGAATGCCGCACAAGCATACGGACGCATTATACAGCGACAGCCACCCAGACGCCGGCTTGTCGTCAACGTTGTCGAGAGAAGCGAGGCGCTGCCGTCGCCGCTCTGCCCGCGCCACGCCCTGCGGCAGAATGAGCTGCTCGTCGGCGGTGCATGAGGCGGCCGATAGCTGGCGCGCGTGGAACGACGGCGGAGCACGCGTGGGGATTGCGCTGGCGAGGAGGGGCCGTGCTTCAGGATCGGGCTGGGCGGGCATATGTGAAAGTTGAAGGTCACATGAGCGGGCGAGGCGGTCCATGTGGTCAGATCGGGAAAATACGCTCGTGGCTCACCACTCGCGACGCTTCTCAACATATGGTGGTCGATGGCTCCCTTGCCAGCGCAGCAAAGAACACAGCAACGGATGACGCTCCGTGCGCAGCATTTGGCAGCCGGCTGCTGGAGGATGCCGACCGGGTATTTGACTTCAACGCCTGGTGCGTGACAGCACCTTCCGCCACTGCCTGCTGCTGACAGTCGTTCTGCGGCGGTGCCAGGGACAAGATAGCGTGGGGCGAGGAGCAGATCGAGCGTGCGGAGGCAATTGTTAAGGCGCAGACGGCCGCAGCGCCCGAGGTGGCCGGTGCGTTCCACGCCCCCCATCACTCGCCTTTACCCACCGCTTGTGTCTTAGACAAATTAAACAACACTCCCGCGCAGCAATGGGACAAGTTCTACCGGCAGAATCAGAACCGGTTCTTCAAAGACAGAAACTGGCTGGCCCGCGAGTTTCCCGAGCTGTATGAGCCTATTCCCGCTGGAACGGTATTGTTGCGCTTACTCCTGGATCAATATTCTAGCATTCTGAGCTAGAAACGAGTGGTATTGGAGGTAGGTTGCGGCGCGGGAAATACTGTGTTTCCGCTACTGCAGAGCAACCCGGATCCGAGCCTGTTTGTGCATGCCTGTGATTACTCTGCCGAGGCCGTTGCTGTTGTGCGCGTATGCATCCTTGTATTGATCACTGCTCTAAGCAATTGCCTAGGGATGCCCAAACTATGACACGAATCGGTGCCGCGCAGAGATTTGGGATCTGGCTGGCGATGCGCTCCCACCCGGTCTCGAGCCTGCCTCAGTCGATGTCATTGTGCTCATCTTTGTGCTATCTGCACTCAAGCCCACGCAATGGCAGCAGGCCCTGGACAATATCTACAAGGCAGGTCGCGGTTCTATGCTTGCTCTTCAGTGAGTTGACCAGCACACAGCTGTTGAAGCCGGGTGGGTTCGTTCTCTTCCGTGGTTAGCAGCCTCCTTGGTCTTTTCCGGTGGTAAATACTGCACTAGACTATGGTCGCTACGACCTGGCCCAATTGAGATTCAAATCTGGCCGACTGCTGGAACCGAACTTCTATGCGCGCGGCGACGGCACACGCGTCTATTTTTTCAGCCTTGACGAGATCGCTGCTCTGTTTGGCGCGCAATTCACGATTCTGCAGAACACAGACGACAGGCGGTTGATTACTAATCGCAAGCGCCAGCTGCAGATGTACCGTGTGTGGTTGCAGGGCAAGTTTCAGAAGAGTCATACATTCCTTGAATAAACAGTGTTTCTCGCCTATTCAATCTCGAGCCGCCATTTGCACCCGCTCCACCACTTGCACCGCTCCACCACTTGCACCGCTCCACCACTTGCGCCTACTCAATCTCGAGCAGCCATTTGCGCCGACTCAACTCCTTCTTCTCCTTGCGCTTTTTGATGGCCCGTGCTAGCTCCTTCCTCGGTATGTTTACTGCGCGACGTGCCTCCTCGCTCATGCCACGCTCCTCTGCAAACTTGTCGTAGTCAAAAAAGAACCCGCACTGGCGCTGCATACGCGCAGCATACGACATGTGATCTGCAGCGTATCCAGCCTCAATCTCTCCGGTGCGGGGGTTGTAGCGCCCCCGGGCAACGTAGTTCGGGTCATGATAGCCGTATTTTGTCATGTAGTAGTTGTAAGGGTCGGATGGATCGTCGGTGAGGGCGAGCGATGGCACGGCTCCGCTGGCTGATACCTCGGGAGTGCCATTGCTGGAATCGGGTAAAGGGATTGCGGGCTTCTCTGTCGTCGTTGTCTCAGCGGCATCCGTGGTGACGACAGCATCTTCGGACTCATCAAAGAACTCGCCAAATAAACGCTGTCGTTTCACGCGCTCCATCTTATCAAAGACTGCGTCGAGTGCGGATTCATCGTATACGCCTCCATCATCCTCGTGCGCATGTTCGATACCCTCATGGTGACGTTCGGATGGATCTAAGCTGTCGGCGTCAGCTGCGTGATCAGCAACAGATGTCACTGCTGCTGCCGCTGTCATTGCCGCCTCCGCATTCACAGCACCCTCCGAGTCCATCATGCCACTATTTGCAGCGTATGGATTCTCCCACGTGGTGATCCCGGTATGCGTATTCCAGTAGTAATATGCGGCGGCGCTTGGATCCCAACAGGCGTGCCACTCAGCACTGGACAATGCACTCCCATCCGTCGCCCCCGAGGCAGCAACATTACTGTCAGCGTGAGCAGGATTTAGATCCGAGGCGTTGTCGTCGGTAGCTGGGCGCTTACGCGAGCGGATGTCGACAGAGGCCATGCAGGTGGGCAGACAAGCTCAGCTCTGCACCTCGGCACATCCACGCATCCCATGAACCCAGCCGACCGGGACGTCGTGGATGCAAACGGGGCCCTGCTGTCACACGCATCGGGCACAGGTGATGCTGAACCCTCCGCGGGATCACCCATTACTCTGCCGCTGCCTTACTACACGCATCCGTCAGCTGCAACCACCTCGTATCCACCTTATCCAGGATACGCGTCATACTATCCGCCGCCTCCGCCTATGTATGATTTTCCTCGCTCCGGGTACCCCGCATACAGCTATCATAATCCAAATCAGTATCATCCATATACGCACCATCCTCCATATAGCAGTACATACCCAGCGCACTACCAATATTCGACACAAGCATATCTCGAGTCAGGAAGCGAAGGTATTGCTAGGGATACAGCGTACAAGAAGCGCCCTTCTCACTCTGGCCAAGCATTCCAGACAGCAGCTTTATTAAAGAAACCAAGGATGGCCTATTCGACGACCGTCAAGTTGGATGCTTCCGTGCACTCATTTGTGGCAGCCTCAAGCGATAGTCATCCTTTGAATAGCACTACTAACGGATTGGTGTTGGTACATGCCCAGTCGGGGTCAATTGTAGACGATGGTGGTGATCCAGCAGCAGAAAATGGCGTCACAGAGACAGATATTGTCGAGAAGCTAGCGATGCATCGCAAGCCAAGGAGTACTGCCAAGGAGCAGACGATCGCTGGCCTTTATTATCCTGCCATTTCCCCCATGGCCATTGCAACTCCCGACAAGGTCTCATGGGAAGCTGACCTGCCCGAGGCACACAAAACGCTTATCCTCGATACCATCTCTCTTCCCGCTGCCGTCGCCACCCCTGACCTTCCGCACCCCTGCCCTCACTGCTCCGCCGCTTATCCCCGCCGATGGGCACTCGCCTCCCACGTTGAGTCCATCCACTATGGATTCCGTCCATTCAGGTGCCAACTATGCAAGTCGTCCTTCAATCGATCGAATGACCTTCGGCGTCACATCGGGTACCATCAGCGCGATATTCTCTACACATGCCTCGGGTGTGGAAAGAATTTCTTGCGCGAGGATGGATTGGCAAAGCATGTCTCCAAGCGACGCACGCTACCGTGCTGGGATGAGTGGGCTATAGCTCGGAAGGCGCAAGGAAAAGACCTCGAGTATGATCCTAACGAGATGATCGCTCGCGAAGCCGCACAGGCTGCAGCAGCTGCGGCGACTGCAACTACAGCGGCAGAGGCTGCTACTGCTGCCACCCCACCAACCAAGTCCTCTGGCGTCAAGAAAGGCACTGTCGCCACTTCCAATCAACGTCCCACTGTCAAGTCAGAAAAGGCCTCCATGCAAGACACTATTGCATCCGAGATTGCCGCAAAACGCCGTTGGTTGCGCCGCCTGCGCAACCCCGTTGTGCAGCTCTCCTCGGCCGATCTCAACTTTGACGCAGGTATACTTGAGCAGTCCGCGCCCATCGATGTGCTCGCCCCCATCTTTGGCGAGTTGATGGCCGATGAAACGTCGGTCTCCATCGACGATACCCTCGATATGAATTGGCTCGACGACAACTGGATAGATCAAGATGAGATGCTCACCGATGTGGTGCTCAGCAAGGATGCATACACTGGCGAGGAGCAGGCTATGGTAGCGCTTGGACTTGGTGCAATTGCGTCCAAGACTGTGCGATGGAATGGGAACATGCTGCATTTGTGCAAGTTGCTCGAGACGGCTCTGCTCAAAGAGAGACAAGAATTGGAGGAACTCGAGGGTGGCTATGAAGCGGCCGTGATAGAGCAAACTGAGCTGCGGGAACAGCTACGGCTGGCTGGCGGATCGCTTCCCAGTGACGATGATGGCGATGCGAATGGTGCTCTGAGTGCCAAGCAAGTGGAGGTATAGAATAAGTGTTGAGATATGACAGCTACCTTTGAATAGTGCCATTCAGTAGTTAAGAGACTGTTATGGCCACATGGCCTTGTAAAAGAATACTTTCTACATCTTCCAGCTCTACATCCTAATGATCTTGCCCAATTACCTATATTCTAACAATAAGGGCATTCGAACAAGCCGCGATTGTGTGCTATGCAAGATGTAGGACACTGTATTGGTATTCTAGTCTGGCAGGATAAATCCACCCATGAGCTCCTTGTTTGCGATTGTCTGGAACTTGTCGGTGGCCTGTGGCAGCATCGATTCCCCCTCCTCCCCATAATCTGCAGCAAGACGAGCCCGCAGCTGGACACCGATGATAAGCTCGCGCCAGAGCGAAAATGCTCGCTCTTCGATCCGCTTCTGCTCCCGATCCGCACGCCGTTGCTCTTGCTCAGCATGGGCCTGGCAAGGTGGTCGTCAGAATTAGTCTCCAACGTAGAGCCTACCGCTAGCAAAGCGTCGGCATACTCTTCGGCAACAACAACGCCGTCTGTCAGAGGGAAGCAGCGATACTGCTCAAATTGGAATCCAACTACAGCTTCGGCGACATCAATGCCAAGCTTCTTGGCAATGGAAGGAAGGCCGCGGTCTGTTGCATACATGAGCGATTCAGGTGCTGATGTTGGACCTACACGGAAGGTGGACTGCACCCACGGGCAACATCCACGGCTGAAATAGGTCAATGTTTCCATAGCTATTCTTCGGTATGACGCCCTACAGAGATAAGGTTATTTTCGCAATACAGCGAGCAGAAATGCTACGTTCGCCACGGGTGGCGGCATATACAGCTCCGTTTGCCATTCACCATAAAGTCCGCTCATAGGTGCCTCGCCGGTTTCCGCAATCTGGGCTTCTTTGGCGCGCTTTGATTGCATTGTCATTGTGCGCGACTTGGCCCACTTTACGGGATGCTCGCCTTCCTAAGCGGATGTTTATAAATCGCATGACAAAGCAGATTTGCCTTTATCTGTCGACCCTCTTTAAACCAAAGCTCGACAGTGTGCAGGTCCCTGAGACAGCTTCGCGGGTAAATTGCCTCTTTGCCGACATATCCGATAACAGGCTCCTTGGGATGGATAATTGAATACTTAGTCTCGTGCTTTTCGATGACGTAAAGTGGATGGTTTCGCACGCTCTCGAGCGTTGTTGGCATTTTTGTGAGTTCTGCCTCCGTCAAAGCAGACTCTTGGACAACATCGGCATCCTAAAACACATGAAAAAGGGCCTGTCTTGTTGGAAACTTGCCAGAGGGTTTGGATCGGCAAAGAGAGCGCACACGTTTTCCCACCAACTTTGCCCCGAGTGCTTGTCAGCTGAGATCCGGAGTTTGCGCGACTTGGACCAGTGATTTGCATATCGAATCGTAACATCTCTTGCATAATTTCCTATAATTGGGGTCAGAATAATATGATGCCGCAAGCCAACATGCCTTGGTCAAACGATAGGCAATAGCTCAACACGCCACACTTGACGCGCTTTTCCAATGACGACGCATCAACGACCATGGCAGCATCGGCGTCAACGCAAAGCCATTTTGAACTGGCCGGCTCCAACACCTCGCACCAAAATCCCGAGCAAGGGATGGATTTCGTCCTGTTCGCCTTGGTCCATTGTGTGGTCAGATCATCGTCACCATTGTTGACGTCAAAATCAGAATCATAGTCGGGCATTTTCCGCTTCCTGCTCGCCTTTGTTTTGTCGCTCTTTGGCGCAGACACTGTAAGACCACGGTTTGCATTTGCCTGAGATTTTGTGCACGCGATGGCAACCGGGTTGATAGCGACGACAAAGCGAGCACGATATCCTTGGCTTCGGAGTATGATAACGAGTGCCAATACTCGCGTCAGCTGATCACCACGCAGCCGGAGCAGCGATTTTATATAGTGTCGTCGAACAGCACCCGCTTCCCACCACTTGACGTTCATGATATCGTTTGCGGAGGAGGTATCGTGACGATATCGCGCTTTCCACCAGCTCAATGCCCGATCGAGGGCTTCTGCGAATTTGTCAGCGCGAACTACAGCTGCGGTCGTCCTTTTAAACATGGGCATGCTCAGGTCGTCGGGCAGGAGCGATAGGAATCGAGCCTGCAGACCTGGATTGTCAAGAACGGCAGTGTGATGGCGCCAGAAGGTCAGCAGACAGAGAATGTGCGCCTGATGGGTGTTGCGCTGGATTTGACGGTCGATTTTGGTTATCCCACGCTGCTTGGATCTATTACAACATGGATGAGTTCTCGCGTCTAGATATATATGGCCAACTTTATCGCAGTGGCAGACTGAACAATGATCTGGACGCCATTCTCACTATCGGCGTGTCTCGGCTCCTCAGAGCCATCATTGTCGACGCCAGGAGAAGAATGTTGCGCACTCGCTGTGCTCTGTATCATTGAAGGTAGAACATCCTCGAACTCGTCATCACTCTCCTTGACTCTCATCTCGGCATCGTCAATCGCTACGCGTGTCGGCGAGACGCTCGAGACGCGTTGCTTGCCATGCGCGCGAGTCCCCGCCATATTCCGTCGCTGCACCCTGGACGCGTCCATCTCCATAGGAGGAGACGGAAAATAGGGCGAGATTTGATCGCTCCTGCCTCTTCTGGTAGTTTGGCGACGCGCCGCGGTGCTGGAAGCCGCGAGACGACTGCTTTCCTCGACCATTGCCTCGAGCAATGCGCGCTTCAGCGGGAGTGATGTGGTGTCATTGTCTGATGCTTCCATGTAGTCGACGCCGGCGGATGCACGGCGCTTGGCTGGGCGGGGCATGCGGTGGAGCGGTGGATGTGGGTCGCGATTGTGGCTGAGTCAGCAACCAAGCAGCCGATGTCTCGTGGCAGAACACGTCGTCATCGAGATCGAAGCAGGCCGCGGATGGTCAGCAATGCCGCAGATCCCAACCCTTAAAGATGGCACCGAGTCCTAGCAAGTAGGGACGCATGGCAAGCTACCCCAGAATCACCCGAGTCTACACTATGCGGATTCAGGCCCATGAGGCCTGTGCATGACCGTCAGTGGAAAGCATTGCAAGGACTGGCAATGATATTCGATTGCTGGACAAGTCATGGCTTTAAAACCTGTGCCTTGTCGACCAATCAGCCTGTGCGTGCGCGGACACCATCAGACATCCGAGTATCCGCTAACCGCTACCTTCCCGCGCCTTCTCACCGGATCCGGTCGGGTCATGCCGCCGCGGGATGTGCCAGGACGCGTCTGCCACTAACATCACAGCACCGATTTTTTTGTTCTCCCGATCACCAAACACCTGCTCCCCATCCCCGCGACAAGATGGAATACGAGCCCGAGATCCAGCAGCAGATGATTCTGTGCTGCCACTGCGGCACCCCCATCGCCGCCAACCCAACCAATATGTGCGTCGACTGCCTGCGCTCCCGCGTCGATATCACCGATGGCGTGCCCAAGCAGGCCATCATCCATTTTTGCCGCAACTGCGAGCGCTACCTGCAGCCGCCAAATCACTGGGTCGCCTGCCAGCTTGAATCGCGCGAGCTGCTTGCGCTGTGCTTGAAGAAGCTCAAACAGCTGTCGAGGGTGCGGCTGGTCGACGCCCAGTTTATTTGGACAGAGCCGCACTCGCGCCGCCTGCGGGTGAAGATCACCGTGCAGAAGGAGGTCTTTGCCGCCGCCGTGCTGCAGCAGGCGTTCGAGGTCGAGTTTGTGGTGACTGGGCAGCAGTGTGAGGCGTGCCAGCGCTCGCAGGCCCAGAATACCTGGAAGGCGCTGGTGCAGGTCCGCCAAAAGGTGCCGCACAAGCGCACGTTCTTGTACCTCGAGCAGCTCATTCTCAAGCATGGTGCGCACAGGGAGACGGTTAATATTAAAGAATCCAAGGATGGCTTGGATTTCTACTACGCACATCGCGGACACGCCGTCCGGATGTGCGAATTCTTGCAGCAGGTTGTCCCCGTTCGCACCAAAACCTCGGAGCAGCTCATCTCCAAGGACATCCACAACAACACGTCGAATTACAAGTTTACGTATTCGGTTGAAATTGTGCCTGTTTGCAAGGACGATTTGATCTGCTTGCCCAAGAAGCTGGCCAACTCGCTTGGGAATATCACGCAGCTGGTGCTCTGCACGCGCATCGGAACCTCCATCCAGTTGCTGGACCCAAACACGCTACAATGTAGGTGCATTCCTTGCGTATTCTCGTGGTACTGATCGCATGCATAGCTGCTGATCTGACTACACAAATCTACTACCGCTCAACCTTCATGCCGCTCTGCACTACCCCACAACTTATCCAGTACGAAGTCCTTGACGTCGAGCTGCTCGGGCCCACGCGCGGGCGCCTTGCACTCGCCGATATCCTTGTCGCGCGCACCTCAGACTTTGGTCGCAATGACACCACCTTTTACGCCCGCTCGCACCTCGGCAACATCCTCAAGCCTGGCGACGCGGTGCTCGGATATGATCTCTGTCGCTCCAACTTCAATTCGGACGAGTTTGACTCGTTGAACCGCGGCGAAGTAACCGACGTGATGTTGGTGAGGAAGAAGTACCGAGACGATAAGCGGAGGAATCGTGGTCGCAAGTGGCGTCTGAAGCGCATGAAGAAGGGCGAGGAGGAGGATGCCGAGAGCGTGGCTGGAGGCTCGCGGCGTCGTCCAGCCGCGGATAAAGAACGCAACGAGGACGACTACGAGGCCTTTTTGCGTGATCTCGAGGAGGACCCCGAGTTGCGCGCTAATATTAACCTTTACAAGGTTGGCGCCGGGGCTGCATCCAACAGTCGCGATGTTGCCATGGGCGATGCAGCAGACAATGGAGCAGTGGCCGATGTGGAGGACATTGGCGAGGGCGAGGACGAAACTCCCGAGGTGCCGCTGGAGGAGCTCTTGGAGGATTTGAGAATTGGCGATAGTGACGAGAATGGTGACGAGGATATTATGATGGCTGAAGTGTAGAACAATTGGTCGTCAATGGATTCGATGGATTCTATGCATCGGCGTTGTAGTCGTGTCAAAAATGGTGTTGACTCGGTTGAGTGTCCGCTCAAAGCACACAATCGTTGCTTCATAAGTCAAGTATTCGACGTGCGGATAATAGTTCCCATTTCGACTCCTGTATGCTGCTTTTATTGCGCACCTGAGCACAATTCAATCAATTGATGACATTCAAGCATTGTGCTGCGGTATTGATAAAACAGACCAGATTCAAGACTTGTCTGAATCGGGGCCACACAATGAAGTGCTGCGTGACACCAGCGTAATACCTCGACACGATCGCCCACTATCCAGCGATTGCTAGCTCGCAACTCGTCTGGGATTTCAGACCTGCTCGGCTGTGTTGAGACGACACCATTGTATAGAGTCTTCGCGATCTCTAGCATCCATTCCCAGACAGGAGGGTAGCGACGCGGGTAAACAAGCAAATAAATTGCTAATATTTGATAACCGAGAGCAACAGCATCAAAATATCGGCCTTCATCGACGCGATTGTGAAACCTTGTTGTTAGGCGAGGAAGAATGGTGCCTGCCTGATGTGTTGCTGCCAGATTGGAAGTAGGAAGACTGGCGCGGAGTTGGTAGAAAGTCATGTTGGGGTGCTTATACAAGCTGGCTATGCCTTTGGATATGAAGGTACTGAATACTGCCGTAGTTACCGCTGTCAAATCGATTTCAGAGGGCATGCTGTGCACAACACAATCTTCAATGCAACGAAGACACTCACACTCAAAAATGTACCTTTCTCGCAGCGCCTCTCGTCGTTCGCTGACGTTCAGTGCAATGTCAATATATGCGATGGTTAGCTCGTCTCCGACTGCAATTTCTTCCAAAGCCACAAGTGTCACTTTCCCATCGAGCTGATAGTAAGGAACACAGTTTGGATGGCAAGAGTGATTCAAAAGAGAAAGGATGGGATGGCAGAGACTTGCGATGGGCTTGTGAGTATGCGGTGCAGGAAGTGTATGATTATTGCGCTCGAATCGGGACAAATCGTCTAGAAACGAGCGGTACGAGATCGCTAGTGCCGGCGAGGAGACATGAGATATCAAGGCGTGGAGCCTGGCGTGTTCATTCTGGTCAATCTCGTCGATATGGCTCGGGAGCGTGTCGAATAGAGCGAGAGCAATTCGCTGCTCAGGACACGGCGTCTCTCCCTTAAGCGCCAGCATGTCCCGTAAGCTCTTCAGCCGCAAGTATGATAGGACTGCAGCCTCGTCGTGCTCCGACAGTAGTCTCAGCTGCCTTCCGACCTCGGCAACGGACCGACACTCCCCAGCATGACCGGCCTGCCAGGACTGCTTCTGGCAACCAGCGGAGCAGTAGTACGCCACCTTGCACCGAGAACACGTCTTCGTCGAGGATGTGTCGGTAAGGATGGGCATTCCCGATTTGAAACAGGCGTGACACAAGAAGGCCCGGGAATGGCGATGGAAGACGGGTGGCATGAGCGCCGGAACCGAGTCCCATACAGCGCCCCCCGCTTCTATGAAGCGCTCCGTGTGCAGAGCGCGTGTTTTTTGGGGATGAAGGCGGAGTTGCAGGCCGAGCTTTGCGAGATACTGAGCAGCTTCGGACATTTGCAACAGTAGAGGCAGGTGATCGCCGATTCGCCAATTGACCCGCGGGACAAGTTGGCTTACTTTCCCCACCCACGCCATGCCACCGCGGCCCCCGATCCCCGCCCCTGCGCCACCGCCCCAAGCCCGTGCATCGTACGCATT